>VXCM01008919.1:5473-20467 GCA_014773175.1 Lucifuga dentata
CCCTTTAGATGCCTATGAGAGTGCTAAATTGCTGTGTGAGCAGTATTATCTGGGAGCACCAGAGTTGGAGCTCAGGCAGATCAACGGTGAGACTCAGAAACATGCTCACACACACACACACACACACACACTTCTTGTTGGTATTTGTTGGTCATGTTCCTGAAATCGTCTTTTTTTTAAGGGTTCCATCAAAACTTTAACCTTTCCATTGTTGTCAACCAATAACAATCATATTNAGACTCAGAAACATGCTCACACACACACACACACACACACACTTCTTGTTGGTATTTGTTGGTCATGTTCCTGAAATCGTCTTTTTTTTAAGGGTTCCATCAAAACTTTAACCTTTCCATTGTTGTCAACCAATAACAATCATATTTGTAGGTTGGAGTTTTGACCTTTGACCTGTTTTTTTTTTTTTTAAATTTCCTGGCAGCCAATAACCTGAGGGAGCCGATCCAGATCTCGTACGTCCCCTCCCACCTCTACCACATGCTGTTTGAGCTCTTCAAGGTAAAGCAGTAACCACATACAGGATCAGCTGCAGGGGGTTGCTGCAACCACCTGCTGCAGCCTGTGTCCTGCTTATACGCAAAATCTGTAAATATGAGTCATTTTTATGCTTTAAAAAATAATAGGACGAAAAAGTGGTTCTGTAAAGATTTTTCTCAGCTTTAAATTTCCATTTTCACCAGTGAAACCCAATAATTAAAAAAAAAAAGTTGTTTTCTTCAGTTTTATTTCTAAAGAATTGCTTATTCTCCATGGGTTTTGTATGTGGATAGGGTTAGGGTCGGAACCTGTGACCCTCATTGGTTGTTGTTATGGAAACGCTGATAGCAGCAGCTAAACTGGAGCGCTAGCAGACTGAGAACGACCAGGATAAAAAGTGATAATTAATGAATTGATCTAAAACTGATCCAAAACCCAAACATGAATCTATGGATAGCTGTGCTGCATTCATTGTACCTCGGAAATGGGATTTACGGGAGACAACATAAAAACTTTTGTTTTATTTGCTCTGTCAGAAAAAAAGAAGCTACGTTTTTAACATTTATTTACCTTTTAAAAACAGCTACTGTGTTTTATGATTGATTTTAAGAAAATGCTTCTAAATGTCAATTTATAAATGAGAACTTAGTGTTTATGGTTTGAGATAATGTCAATATGAATTCTGAGTATGCATTCTGATTTGAGGGGGAATTTTCTTTGACTTTTCTGAGTCAGAAGTCGGATATTCCAAGTTCCGAGTGCAATTGAATGCAGCATTAGACTAAAGAATTGAGAATGGGTTTTATACCAAAGAGAACCTCAGCCTGACCAGCCAATAAATATCCCCGTCTTCCCTCTTTAGAACGCCATGAGAGCCACCATTGAGAACCACGAGGCCAGCAGGACCCTCCCACCCATCAAAATCATGGTCGCCCTTGGTGGAGAAGACCTGTCAATCAAGGTATGTAACCGCTGTGACGCATTTAAGAGTTGCTTCATGTGTACGTTACGGTGATCATATGATTATTTTACCACACACAGTATAATCCTGCAGCATTGGAATAGTAAAAATTCCCTGGAGGAGAAGAAAAGGAGTTTTTTCTTGTCCTTGTTCTGAAGTGTCGTGGTTTCACGCCGTACTTGGCGCTCCAGTTTAGCTTGTTTCACTTCTGTAAAGGAGGTTACATAAATACAATAAACCTTATTATCATCAAAGAATTCTAATCCGCCTGGATACCGAGCTGGTTCATTTAAATCATTGGCTCCAAGCACAGCGTTTCCAAATTTAGCCAGGATTGGCTCAGTGCTAACCTTTGCCCTGATAGTTAGCTGTGGAAAAACTGAATTTGCTCTGGTGGAAGAATTAAAGGAGCATGCCGGTAATTTTGCATGTTTGACCCCAATAAATACAACCTGCATCTATGTTACATTATTGCCAACCATTTTCCAAAACACACTAGTGGAATGGTACGTTTTATAATTGTTTTTCCTACCTTCCAGACTGCTGTTGGTTCCAGTTCATTACAGTACAACATAAAAATCAACTTGTAGAGACTTGAAACATGCTGAGATAAATAATCCATCACAGCGAACCACACATTGTTTTTTGTTAATCAAAGTTACTTAATTGAACTGATCCAAGATGGAGTTCCAGGGAAGAACATGTATGTCTCCACCAGGAAATATAGTCCCGGGGAAAATGGCTTTTACAGAGAAATTAGGATATAAATGTTAACAGGTACAACATTAAATTTTAAGGTGGCTGTTCACCTACTGAACATTTTATTTTGAAAGATTAGAGAATTTGGCATACTAACAGGAAACTAAAATATGTATGCAGGTAGTATTTATTGGGCTTCAGCATGCAAAATCACTGGTATGGTCCTTTAAAGACAGAAGAAACTGCTCATATCAGCAAGCTGACTGAAGGAAAGTTCTATCCTAAGTCTATTTACCCTCATATTTTCTCTCTCTCTCTCTCTCTCTCTCTCTCTCTCTCTCTCCAGATGAGTGACAGAGGAGGTGGCGTTCCCTTCAGAAAGATGGAACGTCTCTTCAGCTATATGTACTCAACAGCTCCCAGACCCTCAATAGGAGACAAACACAGAGCCCCACTGGTGAGAAACACACACACACACACACACACACGATTTTCAAGTATTCCTCTTGTTCTTCTCCTGTTGCGTTTGACGTCCAATCTTGGATCCAGCTTTTAAATTAAAGGGTTGACAAGAAGTAACGTGTGTGTGTGTGTGTGTGTGTGTGTGTGTGTGTGTGTGTGTGTGTGCAGGCTGGGTTTGGCTACGGTTTGCCCATCTCTCGTCTCTACGCTCGCTATTTCCAAGGAGACTTACAGCTCTACTCAATGGAGGGTCATGGTACTGATGCTGTCATACACCTGAAGGTAACACACACACACACACACATGTACACACACACTCATGAACAGCCTGATTAGCTGATGGGATAAAGCACAGATTGATGGTGTTTCTAGCTATGAATCACTCCTTCCATTCTGCTGCCATCACTGGCACAATCAGAAATTTGGAAAAATAACAAATTAAAGTATATTTTGGAATATATGCTTGAATTTCAACATATCTTTGATTTATTTTGTTATTTTTGTACTAAAAAATTAGATCATATTCAAAATGCAAATATTATAGTGTTGCAGTACCATTGTTGACCATTTGAGGCCGCCAATGTGCAGAATTTCCTGGTGATATATTTAAATGTCTCTCTCTCTCTCTCTCTCTCTCTCTCTCTCTCTCTCTCTCTCTCTCTCTCTNTCTCCCTCCCTCTCCAGGCCTTGTCCACAGACTCGGTGGAAAGGCTGCCAGTTTTTAACAAGACGGCTCTGCGTCACTATAAGCTGAGTTTGGAGGCCGACGATTGGTGCGTTCCATCCAAGGAGCCGCTGAATCTCGCCGTTTACCACACCACAAAGTGAATGAAGTTCGAACGCTTGACCTTTAAGCTGTGACAAAACACATGCTGACCTTCAAACGTTCCTTATAGGCAGGGCATGATGGGACCAGAACTATGACCTTTTAGAGGACAAGATCTGAAATGACCAAATGTGGCCAAAGAGATCAAGATGAAGGCCGGCCCTCTTTGTCCTGATTGGCTGGGCTCTTCCGTGATTGGGGAGGGCAGTTATCTTCTTCCCGTATCAGAGAGACAGATAAAGGAAGAGAAAAAGGAGACTGATGTGAGTCAAGATGGTAGAACGCTAAAGGTGCAATGACAGAAATCCGAAGAGGGGAAAGAAAGAGAGAAAGTGAAAGCGTGAAAGAGAAAGTTTCAGTTTTAACACCGATGCTGTGAACGTTCCAACCCGTCAGCGTCAGGTTCGAAACAGGAAACTGACGTAAACTATCAGAAACATCTGTTACAGCTAACTAGCTAACGTACAAAAATATTGATGTACTTTTTGTACCTAAAAAAGGTACTTTTAGTTTCTTTGAGCCTTCATTTTTTTCTGCTTATTTGCAGCTGACCAGATGGTTAGCGCGTCTCCTAGCAACAGCATCATTGAGCATCATTTTAGAAGGCTTTTGACAAGTGTAGAACAAGAAGCAACACTGATCTCTTTTCTAATCATGTGCTATTCCAATGCTTGAATACCTCATACAAACGCATTTCATCCAAATACTGCAATATCGGTGAATTCGTTTATCGGAGTTTTTAACGTTATGCAAAATCTGACAGTCAAAATAAGCTAAATCTAAATGTTTCATTGGTGCTTCACCACCAAGAAGGTCTCAAAGTTAAACCAATAGGTTTTCCTGAGGTGTCTGAGCGCATGTAGACTTCCTCGCCACGGGAAACGAAACCCGTATTTTCTCTTACGGGTCAGATCTGCTTTACCCGCCGGCGGGTTTGAAAGGCATGTTTTCTTTTAAAAAATTGCCAAAATTACACCATTTGTCATAGCCAGAAACTGTAAAAATCAAAATTATCATCAGGTTTTCAAATTTCCGACGGTCCTCAAACTAATCATGTGCACCGAACACTTCCGTCTGGAAAAATAACCAAATCTAAGCTTAAAATAGTGATATTTCCTCAAAATCACTTTATTCTACGTCTCATTTAGAAATTCACCAAAAACAAACCGTTTGCACGATCCAGATTCTGTAAAAAACAACAAATTCTGCTCGTCAGCATAACTGGGAAGCTTTGAGTGACTCGGCTCAGACCAACAGTCACATGACAAAAATTCAGCCAATCATTGGCTGAACTGCAGGCTGGAGAGGACAGAGATAGAAGAAAAAAAGAAAGCATACTTGAGCAATAAAATAAAATCTGCATGGTGAAATGGCTTTCTAAAGTCGATGTGCAGAAGTAGTGTGGAGAGAAACCAGAGAAAAGTTAAAAAATAATAATAAAGCCTAGCTGGTAGTAGTTGTAAAAATGTAAATAGTTCAGTATGTATAGCATGTGGATGCTAACACTTGTGGGCACTTGGAAAAATGTTATATGTAGATTCCATGGTTTTTCAATTTTTGTAAAATAAATTATCAAAGAAATTCAACTCACATTTTTTTTCTTTTTTATGATTTATGACATAACTGTAAAACTGCACAAAAGACATTTTTGAGTTCTTCCTGCTTCTAGCCATGATTGTGTTGTTTCCATAGAAATGCAGGAATTGCAGGTACAGTAAAACAAAAAAAAAAAAAAAAAAAAAAATGAGTGGGAAAAATGAATAGTTATGGATAATAAGCCATAATTATGGATGATTCGTGTTTAAATTGTTAATTTTATCCATTAATCTTTGCTGAAAGTGGAGAGCGATTAAATAAGTTGTTGAAGACTTGCAATGGTCCAAAACAACCTGCAGCCTATCTTTATGACTGTGTGTAATAACAGTGTGTATTGTGTGTACGGAGAATCCACAGACACGTTTAGCCCACTCACTGTGGGACTGGCTGCCTCTTCCACAGCATGTCTGCCTGTTTTTTTTACTGTATATTTGAAGTGAATAAACTGTAAAAATGTTCATTTGTTATTCAATAAATCTTCCTGAAACTAAATGTACAGTTTTCACATTATTATTATTATGATGATGATTATTAATGAGTGTGTGTAACTGTGATTGTTAGAACCTCATAGATTCTGTTCTGCTGATATTCAAGGCTAGCGTGTGTGTGTGTGTCACTGGTCATGACTTGCATAAAATGACATATTTAATCTGGACGTCTGCAAGCACGAACAATCATACACTGAGTTATATAACTTACAGAGTTAATGTACAGACAAACAAGTGTGTGTGTGTGTGTGTGTGTGTGTGTGTAGGTGTGTCTCTGTGTANTAATGTACAGACAAACAAGTGTGTGTGTGTGTGTGTGTGTGTGTGTGTAGGTGTGTCTCTGTGTAGGTGTGTATGACCTGTCATGGATCACATCAGCACAGGGGTCAATGGAAGGACTTTGATCACCATGCAGAGTGTGTGTGGGGACTTTCAGTTATCACGCAGTGTGTGTGTGTGTTGATAAAGAAAGTGAATGATTAAAATAAAGCTTGAATGACAGATGGCACAGATGATAATTTGTGATGACTGGAAATACATTAATAATTATAATAAATCTAAATCGAAACCAATCTCATTTGCATCCATGTTCCACAGTGGGTGGGTGTGGGTGGGCGTGGCTGTGTTACCATTTCCACACACTCGAAGAAGTAGTGAAGAAGCATTTTGGATGAACGATGAAACATCTTGAATCAAAGTTTAGGTTGGGTGATTTGCACTTAGCCTCCATGCTAACCTCCATGCTAATCTCTATGCTAACCTCCATGCTAATCTCTATGCTAACAACCATGCTAATCTCATGCTAATCTCTATGCTAACCTTCATGCTAATCTCTATGCTAACAACCATGCTAATCTCCATGCTAACCTCCATGCCAACCCCATGCTCATCCCCATGCTAACCTGTATGCTAATCTCCATGCTAACCTCCATGCTAATCTACCTGTTAACCTCCATGTTCATCTCCATTAACCTCTATGCTAATCTCCATGCTAACATGCTAATCTCCATTAACCTCTATGCTAACATCCATGCTAGCATAGAGGTATAGCATAGAGGTATAGAGCATAGATGAACAGCAGCGCTCTGATTGGTTGCGCATTGGAAAGGTCAGCGTCGGAAAGGTCAAAGTTTATTTAAATGAACTTTGGGCGCCGCGTCAAAACGGAGAATCTGAGCGTCGCGCGGCGCTCAAGGTGGCATGACGCGACGTTAGGAGTCACCACTCAGCTCCCAATACACAATAATGGAACGCCCAGGTCAACGCAACGCTAACGCTTAGCATGTGAATCCAGCCTTAGTTTAAAAAAAATTAAGAAATTTTGATTAAAGACAGAACAGAACATAAAACATAAAACAATCAAGCCTCTTTCATAAGAAAAGAAATTCACAAAATTTTTCACGTAACCACCCCATCTCCATGTCACACCCAAAACTGTTTTTGAAGGAGGATTTGCACATCAAAATCGGTTTGTGGGTCTTGATGAGGAAAACAAGGATTTACTGTAGAAAGGCTTTTTTGGCCAAAAGGGGAGATGTTAAATGTCTGGGAAATTGAGCTTCATGATACTGGTGCAACAGCGTAGAGTTTAAATGGAGATATCTTGGGCTGTATTGCATCGACCGAACTTTATATGTCATGAAGTAAGTGTGATACTAAAAGAGGTGGAGTCACACAATTTTCATACAAATCTTACAGAACTTTGCGGTGATATTCACAGGTCATTCACGGAAAATGCTGCGGTTGTGAGAGGGTTTTCCGTGCTTCATCTGTCAAAACTGGGTAAATGTGAACTTTTCCAAAGCCGTTGAATTGAGAGACCAGAGGAATCGAATAAGCACCCATGTTGTCGACGAGAAGCCAGTCACCCACATGAAGCTCAGGAAGCCAGTAGTTGGCAGTAATTTTGTCGATACTGTCACAGGTTGGGCCCCAGATGACCGAGCGGTATCTCTGCTCTCTGCTCTCAACGGCCTGTGGACAATATAGATATGGAAATATGAAGCAAATAATCAATTCTCACCATGTTTATTTTAGTAAAACAATGAAATCATTAACTTTGAAGAGGGAAAATGACATTATTAAACATTTTAATTACATTGACTTTGGGGATTAATAGTCATATTTTTTACCTTTTGAACGTATGGGGAAAGTTCATTCTGTGCAGGATAATTGAGAAGGCAATTCATGGAGCCATACACTCCATCATTAACGTAGTACATTATCATTCTTTCAGGACTGTTCTCATCACCATCTACAAATAAAAGCACATGAAACTAGGTGAAGCTCTTAACAAAAAATGAAGAAGGAGAAGGGTCGTGACATCAAGGAAGTAAGAGCGCCAGAAGTGGGCATTCCAAATTCGGTGCAAATTTTTTTTAAGAAGGAAATTCTTTACTGTTATCTTCATCTGCTTCCATCATGTTGACTTTTTTGGCAATGACCATCACTGCCAGCGTGAAGGCTGACTCCACGTAGTATCGTCCCGGTTCAGCAATGATCTGCACGCCACAGCCAGGAGGAAAGAACTCATCCAGAGCCAAATTAATGGCTTCTGCTATCTAGGTTGATGGAACGAACGAACGAACGAACGAACGAACATACACACACAAAAGAAAAAGAAAGAGAGAAATCTTTATGGTTTTGAATTTGAACTGCCTGTGAAAGTTTATCTTGGTTATACATGTAATCAGATGTCTGGAGTCTTAAATGTGATTACTGGACCAAATTTTGGTTGATGATGTCTCGCTGTTCAACCAAAAGGTTCTTCATTTCAAGCTAGCATGGGGAACCGCCCACTATTAAAATGAGGATGGAACAGCGGCAGTTCGTTTACGCGGGCTCTGGGGCGCCGCCCCCCTCCAAATATCTAGAAAAGAAAGTCTACTTAAACATGTTAAACATAAATTAATTACATAATGCGAAATAATTATAAAATAAATAATTGTGTACTCCTACATCGCACCTGGTAGTTTGTAAGTGCGTCTCAGGATGCATTAAAAATGTACTTGTTTAATTTCTATATAAATACATATACTTCCTGGGTGCGGGGCGCCGGCCAAATGAGTGTGTATGTAGGTCCTTCAAGTTTTGACAAGCACGTGACCTGAGGCTGCTCTTTCATTGGCTTCTGCAGATTTGACCCTCCCACTATTATTGACAGCGAATTAGTATAGTTATAATATAGTTATAATTTTTTTTTATTTTTTATTTTGGATATGATGTGAGATTTGGAACGTGATTGGAAATATTGTAGACGCTGTCTTTCCGGTTTACACCCGCATACAGCTCCATATGCGCGGCCTTCCGTCCTTTTTCTCCTTCGGTAGCTAGCTAGCAAGTTTGCATTTTAAAGAGATGGCAACTTCAAGTGGAACCGCGGAAAAAGTAAATTCGGTGCTTTCTTCACAAAAACAGCCTTTTTCAAGGCTTTCACTGGAAGAAAAGAAGAGGATTAAGGAGCTTGGACCGCACCTGATTTAAAAATTCAGCAGCAGAGAAGTGATGAGGACGAGCTAACACCGGGGCTTCTCCGCTGCTTTATGACAAACGGAGCTGGCTAACGGGATGCGGTGTGAGTAATGCCCTTTTTTATTTACCTGTTTGCTGTTTCAAAGTGTTACAGTACAGAAGCGCTGTGGACAACGACGTGTGTACAAGACCTAAAACACCTGTCTGAGAAATGCAAGGTAGCCGCAGCATCTAGAAAACTGCATGAAGCTCCAGTTGTTTGGCAGGCTAAGCATCGCTAACAGCTAGATGAAGGCACAACGAAGAGATCACAAACAAATCTGCACATCCTGTCCAGAATAATAGATTGTGTGAAATTTTGTGGAGCCTTTGAGTTGGCTTTGCGTGGCCACGATGAGAGCCAGAGCTCCGACAAGCCGGGATATTCCGTGGGTTGGTGGATTTTGCTGCCTGCCTTGATGACGTGTTGAAAGAGATGTTGATATCATCATCTGCAGCTTCTGCAAAGAGGAGACTCGTGGGTACCCAAAGAAGCCATTTTCATTCAGATATCTTGAGGTCAAGGGACCCCTGTGAAATAATAATGATGGAGAATAATGTAAAGGTCCATTTAGGACCCAGATGTTGGTTAAAATAAATTGTGAGTAGTATTTTCCAACCGCAGTGAGCAGGATTTAATTCATTCAGCTGATTACTCTGTATTTCTGTGCATGTATGTAAACATAGTCAGTGTATAACTGACAAGATTTATTTTTTTCTCTATAATTTCAGTTGAAACCGTTATGTTCATTTTGCTCTTAAGTTCTTAATTAAATGAGAAAATATTATTAGTTACCTAAATAGTTACCTGGACTGGACTTTGTCAAATCTAAAACCAGGGCAGTCAGAAAGGCAAAATCTGACAGATAAAGGTCACAAACAGCCACACAATCATCCCAAATATATTTAGAGTGTCAGAAAAATCAAGAATTTTTACCTTTTCAAATTTTAAAATTTAAATAATAAAATTTAAATTTAAAATGTACCTTTTCAAATTTCACTTGAGGGTCCAATCCCCCAAGAAATCCTCCACCAATATCTAAGATGCTCAGCTGAATGCCCAGCAAACTCTGAAACGGGACATGAATCAGTGAATGAACAAACATGCCCACACTCAGACATCTTTTGTTTTTTTTCCTACTCTGTGTGCTGCCTTAGGGTGCTTTCACATGATCAATGGTATCTGTGCCACAGAGAGTGATCTGTGTGATCTGTACCTTGATCCCTACACTCCTAATGCCCGTGCCTCGGCCAGCGTGTCGGATGAAGTGTCAACATAGAACACGCGTCATCAAGAAGCGCTTGGCTTCGACACAGCCACATTTTGCAGCAATGAATTTCAGGAACTTGCTCTTGTTGTACTCTGGAAAAGAAACCGAGCCAAGAAGCACTGATTTTAGGTTCATCGAACCTTGTTGGCTTGGGGAATTGCTCTAGGAAAGGTCACTAAGAGATGGGATAAAGCTGAATGTGGTTGAACTTTGAGCGCAGCGGCAGATGGGAAAATCCAAGCGGTGCACTTTGCGAGGTTGAGGGTCATCGCTAAGCTCCCAATGCACAATAATGGAATGCCCAGCTAAGAGCACTTATCATGTGAAAGTACCTTTATTTATTTATTTATTTATTTAAAATTTTCATAAAGGGACAGTGCACATTAATCTAACATTGCAATAAAAATTTTTCAATGTAAATGTGCCAGGGTTAGCTAGGCAGCTAATTTACACCCATAGTCCCAACACTCAACAAGAAGAAAAGAAACAGTAATCAGGAGATTTGGGGAAATGCAAAAAAAAAAAAAAAAAAAAAAAAAAAAAAAAAAAATTAAAAAAAACCCCAAAAAAACATATCAATCAAATTTTTAAATTACAAAAGAGAGCAATAAGAATCATCTGCAGAAGGAATTATCGAGAACCATCAAACCTTCTGTTTGTTAAATTACAGATATTGAAATTTAATGACCTTGTAGATTATGCCATTGCTCAGTTCATGTATAAAGTACATAATTATTTATTACCAAGAAATGTCCAGAGTATCTTACAAAAGAGAGAGAGTTGCTACAACCTTAAAGGAAGTCATATGTTTAAGAAAATCAAAGTAAGAACAGATTTGAAAAATAGATGCATTTCAGTTAAAGGGGTGAATTTATGGAATAAGCTTGAAGTTGATTTAAAAACTGGTAAAACAATGGCTAAATTTAAGAAAATGTTTAAATTGAATGTTTTGAAAAGGTATGAAGAAATATTGGTCTGACTGGTCTGAATATTGGTCAGAATTGCACATTTTCAGTGTTTTTGTTGTAATCACATGGATATATACAGTATAAATGTTATGCAATTATTGTTAAGGTGATGTGGATTATTGCCTATAAGGCGCATGTTAATGTTTCATGATGTTTAGTAAATGTTGACGTGAGAAGGGTAGGTGTAATAACTTGAGCTTCAGCCTACACCTTTTCGGTTGTAGGTGAGATGTTTTAGTTTTTTGTTTTTTTTTTTTTTTTTNGGGTGTTTTGGAGATGTGTTTGTTGGGAGAATTCATATATTTATTTTTATGTTGATTGATTGATTTATTTATTTATTTTTGTGTATTACAGACCGAAATAAGGATTTGAAAAGAATAAAAAACCCAACAACAATGACAATATTAATAATAACAAAAAAAAAGAAATATATAAAAAACAAATCCCATTATCTGTAAGTTCATCCATAGCTGCGGACCTGAATAGTTTTCAGCCAGACTTTGAGTTTGACTGTGAAAGTGCGATACATAGAGCAGTTCCTACTTTCCAAAGGGAGCGTGTTCCAAAGTCTTGTTGCTCTCATGGAAAAGGCTGACAGTCCAACTTTACTTCTTCTGAATGGAACGATGCTATCATTTCTGTTAAGTGCCCTCATTCTCCCAGAGTCTCTGACCATAGGCTCAACAAACTGGCTTAAAGGAGGAGGAGCCATTCCATTCAAAATTTTAAATACAAATCCATATACTGCTTGAATGGTTCTGGTTCTCCCCACAATTTGTGATGCATCTACAATCGAACACTTAGATTTTGGAGTCAGGAGACATCAGCCAGTCAAGAGGATAATTGCAAGTTCTCACAAGAAAATTGAAGACTGCTGTCATAAGGAACTTACCGCAACATCAAAGGCCTGTCGGGCATCGATGATGGCCTGCCTGTAAGCCGAGCTATCAGTGCACTCACAGCCGACGTGGAAGCTGACCCCGATGACCTCTAAACTCAGCTCTCCAGCACGTTTCAGCAGCTCACCAACCGTCTCCAGTTTGGCCCCAAACTTTGAGTTCAGTTTTATTACTGATTTGGAGTCATCCACTGCAATCCGAAGTACGAGTCTGAAAAATTATTTTGAAACATTACTCAGTGCGGTAGAACAAACTGAAAATAAATGTTTGATGCAAACATATTAGTCTCCACTCACTTACTTGGCGCTTGGATAACACTGAGAAATTTTTAGGAGTTCCTCTTGGCAATCAAACGTCATCTTCTGAACTCCATGAGTTTGAGCATACTTGATATGGGACAATGGTTTTGTTGGATGTGCATAAATTATTTTATCTGCTGTCACTCCAAGGGAAAGGACCTGCTCAATCTCAGCCTGTATTGAACCAGAAACTGTTTCAGAATAACCAATCACAAACATTAAAGTAGGCGAATAACCAATCACAAACATTAATGTAGACAGATAACCAATCACAAACCTTTAAGTAGACTAATAACCAATCACAAACATTAAATCCCAAAAGTTACACCCAGAATAAGCCTCTGTAAAATCTTATAAATTTCTGTATTCTGGCATGAATTTGACCACTCTGTGGAGAACTAAATTACCTACACCTTTTGTAAAGTGACAAGAAGAGGAGGAGTTTGGCTTGACTCCACGGAGTCTAAATTGCTTACACCTCTGATTAGAGGAAAAACCTGACTACTTTATACATAGAAATAAAACCCACTGTGCAAAGGAATTAAGGGAGTCTGTTTATTCCTCAGTATTCATTTTTATTTTTTGTATTTTGTACTCTCATTTAACTGAAGAAGTAAAGTTTTTAATTTTTTAAAATCAACATCTTGTGAGTTTTTAATTTCTTCAAAAGAGTACAATACACACCGAGAGAGGGGTTTTTCCTAAATGGCCTTAAGGTAAGCCTAAGTCTAAACCTGTCAGCGAACAGATTTATTTTTACAGAAACAGATCTGATAGCAGCATGCAAATCAGGTAAAGAGGCAAGGCCTGAGCACTGGCTGTGATCAGGGTTAAAAAAGTGTGCCTAATGAGAATGTTCAGCTGTGTTTCTGATACAGGCAATTTCTCAACAAAATCCTTCTATCATGAGGGTCTAGCTCTATGGGTCAACAGAAATATATGTAACCTTGAGATAATAGTTGCTCTCCCCTGCTTCATTGCAATCAATCTTCATTGCAATCAACAATGCAATCAGTTAATTGTCAGATAATTTATAAATGAGGCAAGACAATTTAAAACTGGTTGGATGGCAGGAATAACAAGAGCATCAAAACCTGTAGTGTAAATGTAACCAAAAAAGTGTGAAAAACAAATAAGAGTTGTAGAATTCCTTCAGACAAAAATGATCCTTACCTTGCTGGCACAGTCAAACCCTGCACCCAGAGCGCTCAGCATCCCGAGAACCACTGGAGTGTTGTTGCACTTGACTGCATAGAAAGGTTTGACTCGAGGTAAATTCTGAAGCCAGCAGAGATGCTTCTGCAAAATATTATCCAGACTCAACACATGGAAGGGCTCTTCAACATCCTGATTGAAAGAAGCAGAATTCACAATTCATCAAACTTAAGAATCTTGTCAGATGATCCTTTTACAGGTCTCAAACTAGCAAAAAAAAAAAAAAAAAATTTTCGTGAATGTGATACTTACCAGTGAACGATGCTCTTTTATTTTGTCATCTATGAAATCACTGATGGTTCTTCCATTGTCTAAAATGTTGATGTTCCATAGTTCAGAGGGAAAAGCAGCCATGACTAATGACTGCAGATGCTGCTGCTGTTATTACAACAGATAATAGTGACCAGTGGTGAAAGACATAGCCAATAAATTAGAATCTGACTTGTGATTATATCTGTCTGTGAAGGTTCACCTCAGTCATCCAGGTGGTAAGATGTCTAGAAGGTTGAAGTTGAGTTAATGGATTGGAAAAAAAATAGCTTGAAAATTTTTCTCTGTTCATTCGAAGGGCTTCTTCAGTTGTAACTGCAGGTAGCAGCTTTTATTCCCAAAAGACAAACACACCCATCTGCATGTACAAACCTGTGACATTCAGGCCATACTAGAGTGACTAGAGTGTATACTCAGCTACACCTGTGTACACTGCACAGTGTAGTCACTGAAACATTGATGGGTGTGGCTACCTTTTGGATACACATGTACTTATATACACATTTCACAATGCAGTCAGCGTATCTGCCAAAATTATGCCAGACTTTTCCTAGTCTTGATGTCTCCTTCCCCTCATTACGCCTGTACACAGCAAATTCAGCAGAGTCAAAATAACTCTATAAGAGTTAATCTCAACACTTTCAAAGTGTCNACAGCAAATTCAGCAGAGTCAAAATAACTCTATAAGAGTTAATCTCAACACTTTCAAAGTGTCTCACTCCCAAAAGTGTTATTTCAACACTTTTCAAAATGCTTCAATGGAGTAAATATTAACTCTGTGCAGAGTTCAAATTTAACACTGCTCGACACTATAAAGTGTTAAATATTCTCAACACCAGTGTCANTGTGCAGAGTTCAAATTTAACACTGCTCGACACTATAAAGTGTTAAATATTCTCAACACCAGTGTCAGGTGAACTCAGGTGAGGTGTCAGGTAAAACTGAACTCTTTTAAAGTGTCTTCTTCTTCTCACCACCATCCTATGCTGTCTGGCTACACTCTCACCTACCACTACTTTGCAGTCACTGATCTCC
>VXCM01008920.1:0-14694 GCA_014773175.1 Lucifuga dentata
CACACACACACACACACACACATCTTAAAACTCATCTGCTGACCCACTGCTCCTATTATTTCATATTTATTTTAATGTTCTTACTTACAGGTGTTTTCATGTTTTCTACCTGCTCCATTTTAACTGCTTTAGCATTAGCATTTAGCACTTTTTCCCCCTGTGTTGTGACCATGAGCATCCAGAAAGCCACCATAAATAACGTATTATTAATAATAATGATACTGAAGAGAACATATCTGTCTGGAGAAAAGAACAGAGGAGATAACAAAGAAAGGAAAGAACAAGATAAAAGTTGATCAAAACCTGCATGGGGTCGTTGATGCTGCAGGATCGTCTGAGCACTGCTGCAGTAATCAGCATCAATCATCAGGTCGGCAACCAGCTGACTATGATGTGATAAATGACTCTGCCATCAGAAAGGAAAGGTTAATGCAGTAAACAATATGTATGCGTCAATAAAAAACATATTAGATGTCTACTTCAAGCATTTAATCAGTTCTTGTTATTTTGCACAAGTTTGCGATTAGATTTCAAATATTAATTTGCTTTGTGACTTATTTATTCCTGTCCAGCATGTTCATTTATGTATGGTGTATTTAGAAAATGTGAATCCCTGAAAATATCTGTTAAATTTGAATTATAAGTGTTAAAAGACAATTTTCTTTCTTAAATTTGTTGAGACTGGCCTGGGGGCTGGGGGGGGGAGGGTGATTTCAATCTGCTTTGGCCCCCGAAGTCCTAGGGCCAGCCCTGACTCATCACAGGTATTCTTGTTATTTGGAGTTTTATTTATTTATTTCAGTTTGTGGTGTTTAGAAATTGGATTTCCCTGGAAATAATACTTAATTTTGCTTTATAAAAATGTTGTTTTTAAAAAAAAGGGCGCACATATTTTTTTTTTTCAGTCCAGCTGCACGTTTATTCAATCCAAGATAAAAGTTTAGCGTTCTACATTTTGAAGTTGGAGGGGCCGCAAGCTTAGAATCTACTCAGGCCCCCAAAATGCTAGGGCCGGCCCTGGCTGCAACACTACAACTAGTCTAAGCATCATTAGCAGCAGGAGTGCACGAGCAGCAACGTGCACGATGTTACGTGACTACAGAGAAGTGCTAAAGGCTGTTTTTGATAGGTCATAAGTAATACTTAGTAAAATCCTGGCAAAATTTGTGGTGGGTTTGAAACCCCCCACCTAGGAGGATTTAATTAGCGCTTTGAATGAATAACATTTCAGCCATTTCTCTCTCTGTTCTTGCTAATCAGTTCTGGACCATTAATGAGAGGATGACTATCGACTGGCGGAGCAGGCTGCTGATAATTGAATGTGTAGAGGCCATTAAACTTTCCTAATCAAAAACAAACACTCCAAAGCCACGTTTCCTGCAGAACAGCACCACACAGCAGCAACGAGAGCCGCCTCAAAGAGTTCAGAACGGAATCTGTTTCTGTATCAGAGGCAGGAAATCAGGAAATCCTCTGAATTTCTGTTGTTTTGATTGTATCAGCTGAGAGGAGTCAGAAGAGAAAAAACAGGTTGTAATTGAAATGTTTCATTCTGCACGCAAAGAGGTCAGTAAATCACCAGTTCTCACAATGATGCGTGGGGCTGGAAATCTCTGCCTTGCTATTGACTCACACTATTGATCGAGCTTCAGGATCACCACAACTCATATGAAGTCTGTAGATCAATATTATTAGCTAACAAATGCTAAGACAGTCAGAGCGGCTGTATGGCTGCTGCTCAGGCCTACTAGACAAATAAAGTCATTTCATACAAACATTGTGCTCAAAAGAGATCATAATTCTTTTTATTCTGCCTTACATTAAAGGACCATACTGGTAATTTTGCATCTTTAAGCCCAATACCACCATTTTCCAAAACATAAAACCATATATTAGCTTTCCTTTTATTTTGCCAAATCTCCTAATCTTTCAGCGTTGCATTTTACTTCTATTTTAATTTAAGGTCCCAGAGTTTCCGCTAACAGCTGTCGTCAACTTTAATATCCGATTGATTCATCTCACAAGCACGTCTAATTTGCGATCCAGTGTGCATTATTCTTATTCCCATGTTACCGCAAAATATGTAAACCCATTTGCTCATGCTACAATAAGTACATAAATGTTATTATATGCAACTCTATTGAGACCTATTAGGATTTATGGTGTGCTGAAAGATTGGCCCTGGGTGTTTAGAACAGCAAATATAAAAGCCTTCATGAACTGGTTACGGTGGATCACTGTGTTGTATTAATCAGCATATGAGAACAGCAGAACAGACGCTTATTTGTGTTGAATTGTCATCCGTAATTTAACCGTGTGATTGTCTCATTATGTATATACACACAAAGACATTGGCTTTTTGGTTGAAATTACCCAGAAGGAGAAGCTCTAAGGAGGGGAAACTCTTCGGCAGGAATCGTTATGAGGAGCACGTTGCGTCTCCAGTAACTGCGTGAGGGACCTCGCCGTTGCTCTCGGATTTGTTTGTGTTGTTCTTTCAAGGTCCACTGCACCTCAAAAGGACAGATGCTCCTTTGCCTTTCTGCAGCGTCTTGTCAACATGACTCTCTCTCTCTCCAGCGGAGCACAAAAAGGGTCCAGTCCGTGTCCCATCTGAGTGGCGTGTTGCTCACACTGTCCACACGGAAAGAGCACCGAGGGAGTTACGCCTGTTAAAAAAAACCACGCAAACATCCATGTGGAACAAGAGGAGTTATTTCAGCGGGCAGAGCTGCGACTGTCCGTGCATCAGGCCAGAGTAAAGCTGCTGGGGTCATAAAAGGTCAAACGCATTGCGAGTTTTGGTTCATTTTTAGACATCAAACCCACAGCTGGATGCTGATTTGTTGCTGCTGGTACTCCTGCAAAAACTTTCCAGCCTTGGCATTGATTTGATTTTATATCCTGACTTATTAACCTAACCTTGTTAAGGGCCCTGAGCGAAGATCTATAAATGGAATTTCTTGTCCAACTTATTTTCTACCAAGTATCGTAGAGGTCCAAGATTTTGGAAGACTTCTATTGATCCAAACATAGGCATGGAAAATAATTTTCAAAAAAATAAACAACAGATCTGACCTGAAAGAGAAGCGAGGAGAGAGGGAGTCCACTTGGATCCACTTAGATGTGACATATTGACACACAGATCGACCGGACCTAACCCGGCCCACGACTGAATATAAGGTGGATTTGGCTTGGGTTTGGGTCTTGGAGAAGACGTCTAAAGGCTCCTACATGATGTGCAATTTGAGTGAGTTTATAAATTCACTGTTCATACAATATGTGAGATACGTATCTATGTCAGACTGTATGATGAATATTAGATTGTGAGATGAATACCTGCTGAAACGTAGAACCACAACAAGCAACAACTCTCTCTCTCTCTCTCTCTCTCTCTCTCTCTCTCTCTCTCTTGTCTGTGTGCACAGCCTAATGCTGCATTCACAGACCTCGGAAGTCGGATTTTTCCCAGTTGTAACTTCCAACTTCCAACCTCAAACCGTTCCAGCCAAATGTCATCAAAAAAGCATAGCTGAACATCAATAAATACTGTAAAATTAATTAAACTTCATAATAAATGCTAACTAAAGTAAAGTTAGACTACAGGACTGTTTGGTTGTTTTACAGTGATATTAATCACAGTGCGTATTAAACTTTGTGCAGAGAAGTAATATGAAATTATTTACACTTAGGTATCAATGGCAAACAGTTATTATACAGAATAGATAGTTACCATGGCGATATATTCTGACCCTTTTTTTTTTCAATTTCACGTAAGAAAAAACACTTTATTCACCTTTTAGCTGATCATTTCCATTCACAAAGCTCACTTCCACGACGCCATGTTGAGTGACGTCATACTCGGTAAGTCGGGGTAGATCATTTTGGTCTGAGTTTCCCAGCCGGAGCTCCAACTTCAAGTGCCGTTCCAATGCATTTTTCCAAGTAGGAAGTTGGAAAAATCTGGGTTCTGAGGACTGTGAACGCAACATGTATCTCTGTCGCTCGCATATTTTCCGTCACACACACATGCAAAAACATACACTTTACATACATGAGAACTGGAACCATGCCATGATCAATCATGACAACATTTGAACCTCAGCAACACCCACATGACACGTCAGGCTGTTTTCCCATTGGTTGGTTTGTGGACGTGATTTGTTAGCAGGAATCATCACATTTAGGGGATTTCTTTCCACCAATGTGGAACAATTAAGTCCCATTCTGGGTTTGCACACCAGATTTGGAACCGTTTGGAGCATTTCAAAAAAAAAAAAAAAAAAANAAAAAAAAAAAAAAAAAAAAGGTTTGGAAACAAAATCGTTAGTTCCAGTTCAGTTCAATTCATTTTTATTAGACTCCTGACCACAAAAATGGTATGGAGTACAAACACGCAATAATACAAAAATACAAATAAAGGCAGGCACAGGTGAAGAAAAAATGAAAACCAACCCAACTTAAACAAAATCACCACGTTTCTCAAAAAGGCACCAAGTCTGCGGATCTCTGACTGCAGCAACAAAACCAATTTAAACATAGATGAATACTTAACATAATAATTCAACAAATACTTTTCTCTTTATTGAACAATTTTCGTGTTTGTGCATTCAAACAATACATGGTATTCATTCGCCACAAGAGTGCCATTGCATATTTTACATAATCTATTTTTCCTTTCTAGCCCAAAATATCTTCCTAACCTTTGGGCTTGTAGAATTTGTGAGCCTGAAATCACAAATGGCTTGTCTCTGCCGCCTATTTTGTTGCAGTAAATATTTTTCAAACTTAAATTTCTTCTTGAATTTGACATAAACATCGCAAGACGACATTTGCTGTAGCTCAGTGGACACTTCTGTCTAAACTGATCTTCTCGTTTCCGCTCAATAGTTTTTTAAGCCAGTTAATTTTATCACAATTCTGTTAGAGTCAGAAATAAGAAAATCAGAATCAGAAAATCACAGGTCCTGAACTGTGATGTCATCATCAGTGGGTGTGTTTTTCCTATTACAGGCAATCCCAAACGAGTTACGAACGAGTTCAGTTCCTACGGCTGTCTTTAAGCCAGATTTGTACCTAAGTCGGAACAGTTACGTAAGAGGTGTATCTAGCATATACGTATATTTTACCTTTCTATACATAAGAAACATTAAAGAAACACTTCCAGATACAGGCAGTCCCCAACTTACAAACATCCAACGTACGAACAACCCGTACTTACGAACTGACCGCCATAAAGCCTATTAAATTAAAAATTCGAGTTACATACAATGATTCGTAATAANAACTGACCGCCATAAAGCCTATTAAATTAAAAATTCGAGTTACATACAATGATTCGTAATAATGAAGGGCGCACTACTTTACGACATGTCAAAACACTGCGCATCGTCAGCGGTGCAGCGGCCGTCGCTATTTTAAGTCAGCTCACGCTTGCTGTAAACACCGTGTTGTTTGTGTTGTTCGTGTTTTGCCCTTTTTTCTTTTTTGTAACCTTGGTAACCATGCCTCCAAAGCATAAATCCAGTTTCTTATGCATAGAAAGGTCAAATATATACACTAGATACGCACCTAAGTAAAATATATACGCTAGATACACACCTTACGTAACTGTTNATATATACACTAGATACGCACCTAAGTAAAATATATACGCTAGATACACACCTTACGTAACTGTTCCGACTTACGAACAAATCTGATTTACGAACAGCCGTGGGAACAGAACTCGTTGGTAATCCGGAGACCGCCTGTATAGTAGAACATCTTAAACGTAATAATACCGCTGAACCGCTGATGATGTGCAATGTTTTGACGTGCGTTGTAAAGTAGTGCGCCGTTCATTATTATGAATCATTGTATGTAACTCGAATTTTTAATTTAATAGGCTTTATGGTGTTCAGTTCGTAAGTACGGGTTTTTCGTAAGTCAGACATTCATAAGTCGAGGACTGCCTGTATTGTGAAAGTGACAAATAATAGAGAAGTTGATGTGTGTGTGTGTGTGTGTGTGTGTGTGTGTGTGTGTGTGTGTGTTGTGTAATTGGCTCATATAACTGTTGGATTGAAGTAAATACTTTTACTAAGATGATAAAAAGCTTGCCTCCAGTTAAAAACTCAAACTTTAAGGTGTAAAGTTTGGAACCGACACATTTTCTTGGTGAACTCGGTTTGTACAGCAGCAGCAGCAGCAATAATAACCGCTGGACCCAGTGAATCAATATTGTTGCAGCAACAAGGTCCATTTTGAACAGATGCTCTGAGTTTGCATTTGCTGCTCTCCAGCACGTAAACAAAGCCGACGAACACCAGGTGGGTGGAGGAAGAGGATGGAGGTGTGGGTCTGCATATGTCCTGTCGTAGTTTGATAGAACCTAACAAATTACATTCCCAAGGTGCCTGCGTATCGGAATGCTCACGCTCATAAATTCTCAGAGTCCTAATTTCTTTTTTCCTACAATTTGACAAATGTTGTAAATTAACTGAAACAAATTCTCCACCTGCTACAATAAAACCGCGTTTATGTGAATGCTTGTGAAGTGGCACATTTAACAAAAGAAAGAATTAGTTGGCGAATGCAAACATATGTTTTTGGAAAGTGAAAATATGAACATGAACTCACAGCGTTGTGTAACCTGCGTTCAAATCAGCAAGTTGGTAAATCGCCCTTGCTGAAGTGCCTTTGAGCAATAAACTGAATCCAATCAGATCTGCGGCTGCTCCTCTGAAGCTTACCTGTGACCTGTGAGGAACTAGATACAGTAAACTTAAGACATTGATAGAGTTTCTATGTACAGAATGTGACGTGCATATATAATTACATCATTTTGAAGCTACGCTGCAAAAAATGTCCATAATTAATTAAAATCTTGTTTTCCAAAATCTAAGTGCAACTACAGAGAGCTCATTAAGGCCAAAAAACAAAGTCCTCTGATTTCACTTTTACAGGTTTAAATCGAGATTTTTACAATCACGACATCAAAATAAGATATGTAAAAAATATAATAAAATAAAATTGTGAATTCACTGTACTGTATTTCAGACACCACTTTTTTCTCAGTCTATATCTGTAACTGTTGAAAATATATTAAAACTATTTCATCCTGCCAAATCAGCATTATCTTAGCTACATACAGTATATTAGCGGTGATTTGTTAATGTGCAATGGTCACTAAGGATATAATTTTATCCTCCAGAACCAGATTAATATTTGGATCTGGGCTAAACTGCACTTGTTGATCTACATGCCTGAATTTTTACATTTTTGGTGTCTAAGTTTTTAACAAATGTTGCCTACTGTCCTTTTTTTCCAGCCTTAAATAATTAAAAGAAATCTGGATCTGCTGCATAATCTGATCAACTTTTCTTTCCCATGGATCAACAACATCTCATCAAAGTCCATCTGTTATTTTTGAGATGCTCCCACTGACAGATGGACAGATTCCAATAAAAAACAGCATCATCTGGTTTGGCAGAGGAACAAACTGCTAATAGAGGAAAATTTAGTTTTTTCCCAATGTAGGTTAACCTGTTTAAAGGACCATACTAGCAATCATACATGTTTGAGTCTAATATATTCAATCTTCATACATGTTACGTTACTGACAATCATTTCCCAAAGGATAAAACCGTATTTCAGCTTTCCTGATATTTTGCTAAATCTCTTAATCTTTCAAAATCAAATATTCAAGTGATACACCCACCTTAAAAATCCATGTTTCTCCTGCTAATAGTTACACAGCCTTATGAAGTCACGGTCCTTTAAATTTTTCCATAAACGCAGGTCTTCTTTTGGGACTATATTCCCCGGTGGAGGCATACATTCACTCCACGCTTTTTATTGAGCTTAAACACTAAAATTACATAACTTCTAAAAAAACCTGAATACACGTCTTGTTGGTGATGATGGATTACCTATCCCAAGAACGTTTACAGTATCAACAAGTTGATTTTAATAGCAGAATGAACTGAAACCAATGGAGCTCTGGAAGGTAGGAAAAACATTTTTAATTCACAGTTCCAGTAGTATGCTTTGGGAAATGACTGTCAGTAACATAACATGTATGAAAATTGAATATATTAGGCTCAAACATGCAAAATGGGTGGTATGGTGGTATGGCTTAAAAAGGGTGAAACAGTCAGGCTCAGGATGATCTCAAAGAGTTTAAAGAAGTTAAACGCTTTCAAGTTTTCTATTTTCATAGGGTTTTAATTTCCATGCAGATCTGTTTTGGGGTAATTAACCAAAGCCGTGGTTGGGCCTCCTGGCAGTTCCGGGACCCTGAGCAGCCTCCTTAATACGCAGGGCCGGAACTAAATACAGCGTTCATACTGCAGCTGTATCTCAAACAGGATCTGGTGAATAATGCGGTGAATCCTGCTCTAAATTCTGTAGCGAACAAACACAGCTGATGAATATCGATGTAATGTTAAAAACCTTCGCCTGTTTGTTTGTCTTACATTAAGTATTTTCTGCCTTTTTATTTTTAGGTCAGAGGTAAGAGGTTTGCGGCTCCCTGCTGCTTCTCTTCATATTAATTAGAATTAATGAACCTGCTGCCAAATGAACTGCAGGACCTCCTCTTGATTTAACAGCTTCCTCCATTGTTTGGATCAAATGGGAGCCTTCACGTCTTCATACACCATATCATCAGTGCAGAGAGGAACTATTCAGTTTAAGACTTTCAAAAGATGAACCGGGCGCGATGCCAGTAACCTTTTGTTCCATTACTGGGCTTGCAAACTCCCCACCAGCACCGGGAGGAGAAGATTCATGTGGGTGTGAGCACAAAGTTTGTCTGTCAGAATTAATTCTCTGGGAAATGTCAAGTGATGAACAGGGATTTTTTTTTTTTTTAGCACCTAATGGTTCTCAACCTCAATTTGCATTTCTGCTGCGAGACAACAACAGCATCAAATACAGCAAAGCGAGAAAGGGAATTTTTCCCTGGGTCATTCCACTCATTTTTCTGCTTCCATTCATTTTGTTTTATTCATTTCCCAACGATGAAGCACCGTTGTCCGTGGAAGTAATGGAGAGCAGGTGTTATCTAACAGACATTTATAGGTTTGCATATTCCACTGGATTAATTGGACGCCACGGAAGTGTTCCATGGCAACCCGTTTCTGTGGTGCACGTCTTTTGTTGAATGTGTGAATAATTGTGCAGCTTTAGTTTCCTGTGTGAAAGCAAAACAAATCAGGTTCATTAGGCAGAAAATACCTGCTCTGACATCGCATCGCTTCAGGCAAAATATCAAGACATCTTGCAAATGCTGGAAACGTCAGGTTTGCAGTGCATCCTGGGAAATGTCAGGAGGACTGAATAACCTCAAATGAGAAAGATACCATAATTTATACACTTTAATGGACCATACCAGTGGTTGTGCATGTTTTAGCCTAATACATACAACAAGCGTCCAGGCAGTCCCCGGGTTATGAATGAGATCTGTGCCCACAGCTGTTCGTAAGTCGGAACACTTACGTAAAGATATATTTTACTGAGGTGTTTATCCTTTCTATGCATAAGAAACCGGATTTACACTTTGGAGGTGTAGCAGATGTAGCAGCTGCGTTGTGTAGTAGTCTATAGAAATGTCACCGACACAGGATACCAGCTCGCAGGTTCATTTCTGAACAGGAAAAGTTTCAGTCAGTGAACAGAAGCGGCACGTTCGTCTCTGTCTGCATGTCAGGATTATCCCAGCCTCTGATCCGAGCACGGGAAAACTACATATAACATACATGTGGTTTCTCTACTGATCTAACAGAAGTAACAAAATTGAACTGAAATAATTAACAAATAAAATTATAAAATAAAGCTTAGCCCTTCCAGAAGGAGAATACAGTATATATAAAAATATAGTATATCTAAAATAGTGTCTCTACAACTTTTAAGCATACCTGAACAGGAAAAGTTTCAGTCAATGAACACAGAAACGGCATGTTCGTCTCTCTCTGCTGCGTGAACAAAGCAAAAAAATAACTGAAAACTAACAGACATAAAATAATATTAACTTAATACTTAATCTGTCTTCTAATTATATGTACATAATTAAAACCACCCAAAATGACAGATTTTACACTGATTAACTTAGCAACAGAGAGAGAATGAAAAATACACAGTTTACCATGTCAGGATTATCCCAGCCCCTGTTTCTGTTTCTGGGAAACCCCACATAAGATATGCGCTTATGCCCCATAGCAACTAACAGTAGGAGCTACAATTTAATAAAAAATAGACAAACTACAATGAAACTGAGATTTTGAAGAAGTTAACTCAAAAAAAAAACCAAACTATATATATATACGTATATATATATACACAAATACACACAAAACATTTTAGCCCAGCCACAGAGGCATGGTTAAAAAAAAGGCAAAACATGAACAACACACACAACACGGTGTTTACAGCGAGCATCATCTGACTTAAAATAACGATGGCCGCTGCACCGCTAATGACGTGCAACGTTTTGATGTGCATCGTAAAGTAGTGGTGCGCCATTCATTATTATGAAACTCTGTATGTAACTCAAAGTTTTAATTTAATAGGCTTTATGGTGGTCAGTTCATGAGTATGGGTGTTCGTAAGTCGGGGACTGTCTGTATGTTACTGACAAAACAAACTACTGGAGAGGTAAATATTAGAATTGTTTTTCCTACCTTCCAGACAGCCAGTTCATTATACATACATAATATCACATATAATATCTCAAAGGGCTTTACAGGTCCACACATCAGTGGTTCCTTGGCCCAGCCAAGCTCTCTGAGAAGACGAGGAAAAACTCCCTAACTAACTTTATTATAAAATGAAAAATGGAAGAAACCTCAGGAGAGGCAATTCAAACAGACACTACAAAAAACAACTTGTAAAGACTTGAGACTGAAATTTGTAAACCTTCACAGCGAACAAAACATCCACTAGATTTTTTTTGTCCAAGTAACTTTATTTAACGGGTCCAACATGGGGCTGCACGGAAGAAAATGTATACCTCCACCAGGGAATATAGTCCCAGGAGAAGATGCTTTTACTGAGAAATGAAAAAACAGCATGCCTTCTACATTCAGATGGATGCATTAGCAGGCAAAATCTTAAATTTTAAGGTGCACCTGAACATTTTAGTTTGAAAGATTAGGTGATTTTTCAAAATAGCAGGAAATCTAAAATACAGTTTTACAATTTGGAAAATGGTTGTCAGTAACATAACCTGTATACAGGTCGTATTTATTGGGCTTAAACATGCAAAATCACCAATATGGTCCTTTAACATTCCTCCTACCACCCAGAGTCTGTTCTGTTTTTCTGGTATGTTATTCGCTGTTGTGACATTTGCCCTACAATCCCTAACGCTCACTCCTACAATATTCCCTGCGCTGTGTCTATCAGGCAGCTGCTGCCTCTTCCTCATCCAGACGTGCTGCTTCGGATTTCTGTCAGTGCTGTTTTTTTAGCGTAGCTGCTGTAATCACTGCCTGTAGGCCTATGGCGTCTCTGGTTTAATCTTGGATCCAAACTCCTCAGGCCCTGGGCTCCGTATGTGTCAGCTCTGCTTTCATCACAGAGAAAACTCAACGTGGAGGAATACCTTAAAACCTCCTGAAATATGTATAAGCACACCCTGAACTCGTGTAAAGCGCTCAGGTTCGGCTGGTNACCTCCTGAAATATGTATAAGCACACCCTGAACTCGTGTAAAGCGCTCAGGTTCGGCTGGTTCAGCAGGTGAGTTTGGGCGCTTTGAATTTCCACATATAGTTCAATTGCATCTTGACTCTCTGTAGGTCTGACAGATCTAACTGTCACCGCCGAGAAGCAACAGGAAGCATTACAGTAACAAAGTATCTCAGACTGGCTTTTTTCTGGCTTTCTGTCTGGCATTCGCTGCTTTGATGTGTTTCCATGAGAACAGCGAGACAGTCAGGTAGATGTTGTTGCTCCCGGTGTAAGAACAATCAAACCGATGGCAGAGGAAGCAGAGCAGGAAGGGTTGTTTTTTTTGTTATCTGTGTCTCTGCAGCCTGTCACTGTGAGGCAACTCAAGGAAATGCTTTGTTTGTATGCACATATGGCCACGTACATACACAGCAGTTAAAGATAGGACACACACCTTTCTACACACACACAGCAGAAAACATGATAGCACATATCACAGCTGAGTTCTGCAGATTGTGTGGTACCATGATACAACTTCTTGCATTAAATGCGATCTATGTGTCCGGGTTTGTTATCTGCATAATGACATCCGATGTTTGGGATTTTCATTTAAAACCTTGAATTAAAAAGCGTTTTTGTTACTGGATGCTGCCTTAAACACAATTGGATCTGTTATTAAAGCCCATATTTCATTCTTACTCCAATAAATAACAGTAAATAAATACATATATGTATTTTTTTTAATATGGGTTGTCTATTTGTCCAGATACAAGTCGCAACTCCTGATTCAAAATAACTTTATTAACAAGAACAGGCGTGAAGATGAGCCAGGTGAAGTTTTCAACATGTGGGTGGATTAATCCATTCCTAGTAACAATAAAGTAACACAGATATGGGTAATTAATAAATAATTATTATTGGTGGCTCCTCAGGTTGCATTCGAGCTACCTTGGAAGATGGATTTTTCCCAGTTGGAAATTCCAGTTTCTAAATGCAAAATGTTCCAGCCAAATATAAACAAAAAAGCACAGTTGAAAGCCAATAAATACTGTAAAATTAATTAAACATCATAATAAATGCTAACTAAAGTAAAGTTAGACTACAGGACTGTTTGTTGTGTTGTTTCATAATGATATTAATCACAGTGGGTATTAAATTTCGTGCAGAGAAGTAATATTATGAAATTATTTACACTTATGTATCAATGGCAAACAGTTATCATACCAAATAGTTACTATGGCAATATATTCTGACCTTTTTCTTTCAATTTCACTCAACAAAAAATACTTTATTCGCCTTTTAGCTGATCATTTCTATTCACAAACTCGCTTCCACGGCGCTGCCATGTTGAGTGACGTCATACTCAGTGAGTCAGGATAGATCATTTTGGTCCAAGTTTCCCAGCCGGAGCTCCGACTTCAAGTGCTGTTCAAACGCTTTTTTCCAAGTAGGAAGTCGGAAAAATCCGAGTTTCCAAAGTCTGTCGAACGCAGCATTAGCACCTGATTTATATGAGAGTTAATTGGGAACTTAAGGCATTTTTAGACCTGTTAGTTGTTTGTTCTGATCCAAATCAGGGAAAATTAAATTGTTATAATGTTAGATTTACTGCTTCTTTTGGTTTGATTTTTCACAGGAAAATTTGTAATTGAACCAAAATATATCAGCAAAAGTAATGTCAGAACAGTTGGTCTGCTCATTGGTCAGAAATGTCTGGGGGCAGAGAAAGAAAATCAAAACAGGAAGAAGTTTAAATAACATGAAAAAAAAAAGGCCGAATGTGGATCCTTTCCTCGTCATAATCATCATTTGATCCATAAACCAAGAAAACTATGACAGCAGAAACTGAATTTGGCTTCAAGACAACGTGTGGAAAAGCACATGTCGCTTCAAGTGATGCAAAGATGCTGAACAGGAGAATGGAGCAACAAGCACATGCTAACCTGAACACATGTTCATCTGAAGATTTATGCTCTCAATTATCAAATCTTTCCCTGAAATGTTTTCGAAAGCAAAAGGAAAACGGACATACGTGAATAGAGCCTGATGCTGTTATATAAATGTGGCCTCACGCTGTGTTCTCAGTCAGGAACAGGACAAACCAGCAAAAGCTTTTAAATCTCTTGGGGATTGTATCGGGTGCTTTTAAAGATTCCATATGTTTTGTACATACAAGGTTACGCGGGACTGCAGAGATCCTATTTGTGAGTGCCTGAGAGTCTCTCAATGCCATTTAGAGCCTTCTTGGACACCATGACAAAGTGGAACGGTGCAGCACTATTCATCTTCCAGCTGTGGCCAGGAGCCTCTGACACCCCAGCAGACAGAGGGAAATGAAAAGAGGGTGCAGCAGCCGACGGCGCCGTACTCTATCTGCCGAGAGACTTGGCTTATCCTCCAGCTGTGTGGNAGAGGGAAATGAAAAGAGGGTGCAGCAGCCGACGGCGCCGTACTCTATCTGCCGAGAGACTTGGGTTATCCTCCAGCTGTGTGGGCACTGCCTTTGAATGCAAACAATACGGCTGCAGAATGTAGGGCAGGAGGAAAAAAGAGGGAAAGATATCACGTCTCTGAGGCTTAACGAACTTCCTCTGCTGAGGGTTTTAGAAATAGGGCCGTCCTTAAATGGGAAACCGTTGTACCTGCATGACCGCAACCTTGAGGCAATTCCTGTGATCTCTGGTGCTAATTGTCAAATCTTAGCTAATCGAGAAAAGATTATAAATGCGATAACTTAGATTTGAAGAAATATGTCCTGAGAAGTTTGACTGTAGTCATTTTAACCGCTCATTAGGTTATTTCACCAGTTTGACTTAAAGGACCATACCATCCATTTTGCATGTTTGAGCCTAATATATTCAATTTTCATACATGTAACATTACTGACAATCATTTCCAAAGCATACTACTGGAACAGTGAATTAAAAATGTTTTTCCTACCTTCCAGACCTCCATTGGTTTCAGTTCATTCTGCTATTAAAATCAACTTGTTGATACTGTAAACGTTCTTGGGATAGGTAATCCATCATCACCAACAAGA
>VXCM01008920.1:15563-30588 GCA_014773175.1 Lucifuga dentata
ATTTTATTTAAATTGTCCAGAATCCTGACATGAGTTGTAGATGATTCCAGATTCATGTAGAGAAGCTGGATGTGGTTCCAGAGATTATTAGGAAATTCTAGATTATTCCCTGATGCTCTAGAAACTGATGCTGAATATTTACAAAGCAGAGGTTAAATCTCACTAAAATACTGTTATTTAGCATTTAAAAACTTTTTGAAAGACTAAATAAAACAGCTTAAAATACATTTTGATAACTTAAAATACATTTGATAACTTAAAAATCTTTATTATTGAATAAAATAACACAAACTACTTAAACGATGTGATTTTTTTGTATTAGTGTTGACTTTTTTATTATTGTGTGACATGTTCTATTATTCTGTTTTTATTGATTCGTGCATGTTGCTGTGGTTTTACTCTGTTTATAGCTGCATTGTTTGTATTTTTGTTTTTATTACAGTATTAAGTTGTAAATGTATATTTTAAAGTTATGTACTAATGTTATTTTTATCAGATTTTAGGGTGCCTTTTTTAACATCTGGCCAGGGACAGCAGATGAAAATTAGCCTTCTGGGCTAACTTTAGCTCATTTACAGTTTACTGTCTTACTGTTGATTAATGAGCATTGTCCCTGACAAACTAATAAATGAAATGAAATGAAATTAAACATTTGAACTGTATATGCAAACTGACCACTCTATATAATGTGAAAAAATAAAAGATTTTTACACAAGGAGCTGTGTGCATGTTCTGATACTAAAAAAACATCTCTATCCCAAAGTGCAGTTGTAGTTGCTGCGTTTATTTTCAGCCGTGGAGCAGCACAGCGGCGTTCAGCTAGCCAGGCGCCACGCGCAGCAGGAATATTCTGTTTGCTTATCAAGCAGTTGGAGGCAAAGTGACTCCAAGGTCCTAGAACAGCAGCTTCCCTCATGTTCCCTCGCAGCGTCCTGCTAATCCCACCAAAACCAGCCAGCAAACCTCGCTCAACAGTTCATACAGGAGCGTTCGGCGAGGCCTTTTTTGTGTCAAGCTAAAAAAAATTTAATTGGAATTTGTGGTAAAAAAAAATTCACGCGTCGCTGACATTTGCCATTCGTGGTCTTTTCACCTCCTGCAGGAGCTCCGGCTGTATTGTTGCTGCTTTGCATCGTGATTAGAATGACTCATCCCTTACAGAGGAGCTAATCTTAGCATCCATTTAGCAAAGAAGTGTTCCACCATTATGACAAGTGAGCCCCTGTTTCTTTTCACGGAAACGACTGCTTCCTGCTCGGATCAGAGAACGGCCGGTAGGCACATAATTCAAATACTGTCCAGAAAAGTGCTGAGCAGGCAGATTACAAAAGAAGACCTCGAGCTGCATAAAACATTAAAGCATCAAAACCAGAAGAGGAAATAAGCCACGAGTTCTCTCCGGCATCCAGACTGGATCGCGGAGATGTGTCCGGCCTTCCTTATGTACAAATCGACTCTACGGACGCTGCAGTCACAGTTATGGAGGCTGATTCTAGTGGAATAATTAAACCAAGATGTGACAGAGCAGAGATTCCTGCGTCTTGGCGGTCGTGGAATACGGCGCTTTCACTTGTGAAGTCATATTTGTGGTGTATAGAGTGATCTGCATGGAGACCCAGGGGAGACGGAGCAGTTTACTAACCTGGTAATCCCATGTTAGAGAAATACTATACATGCTTATTTGATTGTGTGATAGGGTCTCCCCATGGTGACCTTTCTGTTTGACCTTTAGTTCAACTCTAACCTTTATTTCAGTCTGTCGTTGCTGCTTTCTATCATGTCCAGCTGCTTATCTACTTCCCCAATTTACATTCTGTCAGGACTTCATAAACTTACGTACCATGTATCTTCACACACACACACACACACACACACAGTTTAACCACTTTTTATAGCTTGTTTACTGTCACTGTAAAGGCAGCCAGTCTTTCCATGTCTCGTCAGAATGTCTTGTTTTGATGTGTCTGATTCTCCTCAGCTGAGCTTCTTCAATAAACACGACTCATCTGCTTAAAACCAGAAACTGCCTCTGACTTATACTACTAAGAATTCTACAACATCCTGTCTGACTGCTGATATTTTGCCATGCAATCTCCTTTATGCCCAGATCATCCTACAGTTTTAATTTATTGGGCAGAAAAATGAGTGTTGTTCCATGCTGAAGGTGTCATGGCAGCAGATTTTCCATTCGTGTGAGGATGTTATGTACGATGGTGTATTAGGGCCATATAAGACGAAAAAAAATGAGGAGGCATTATTTTGAGTTTTTAAACTCACAAATTTTCTGGTTTTAAAACTTGCAAATTTGCGAGTTTAAAAACTTGAAAAAAGTCTGTATGCTTGTATATTTTAAAAGTCCATATGCTAATTATTAATGCAATGATCCGTATGTATGATAATTCAATTTTGCGCTAAAAGTATTTTATTGCTAAATCCGAAGGAAAAGTATTTAATAAAGTCATTACTGCAGGCACTTTTTAAACTCACAAATTTGTGAGTTTTTAAACTAGCAAATTTACCACTTTTTAAACTCAGAAAAATAGCCTAATAAGGGGGAATCACCGCCTTATGCTGTGACTATGCCTGCAGTAATGACCTTATTAAATTATACCTTATTAAATTTGGAGTTTTTAAAACTCNTATGCCTGCAGTAATGACCTTATTAAATTATACCTTATTAAATTTGGAGTTTTTAAAACTCAGAAAGATAAGGAGAAATAGGGAATTGGAATTAACCGCCTTATGTTGTGACTGAGCTTATTAAATTTTTTTTCCCATCATTTACAATAAGAAAATACTTGTGCTTTTAGTGCAAAATCATGCATTATCATAAGAATACTGACTTTTAAACTGGCAAATTATGTTGTGACTATGCCTGCAGTACATGACCTTATTAAATTATACTTTTCCATTGGATTTAGCAATAAAGAAAATTGTGCTTTTGGCGCAAAATCATCGAATTATCATACGTATACGGACTTTTAAAACATACGGCATACTGACAAGAATACACTTTTTTTGAGTTTTTAAACTGGCAAATTTGCAAGTTTAAAACTTGAAATAATGCCCCCTTGGTTTTTTTTTTTCTTCATATGGCCCTAATACGCTGTTGTATGTTATGACAATGAAATGAAATGACATCATCTGGTAAGATTTTAAATGCTGATGGTGTAAAGGACTTAAAGAAGAATAATGTGATCAGAACACCACCTTTTTAAAGATGGAAGCAAAGACCATAAGTGAGATATAAAACAAGAAAATAGAGCCAAAACGTAAAATCTGCAGAGATTTATCTATACAAACCCATACAGGCAGATACGCAATACATAAATATATTTTTAATGTTTATTTGCAAATTTAAGGAATGTTTTCACACATTTTGGTTTCATTTTGTGTTTCTGTGATGCTAACAACTGTCACAGCATTAGCATTAGCATAACGTTAGCATTCATTCTTATTTGGTCTGACTGATTCTATGTTAGGCTGACGTTAGTTATATTAGAATTTAGAATAAAAATGCTCTATGTCCTTTATTTTGAGTAGATTTTCTTCTTGAAGATTTTTCTGTATTTGGAGCTTGTAATATTTTAGTTTTCTGTATTTAAGTTTTTCCAGATGTCCGTAATAACTGCTGAGAGATTCTTTAAAAAAAAAAAAAAAAAAAAAAAAAAAAAAGTTTATGTTACTGTTTGTGTTTTATCAGCTAATATATCATTAGTGGATTTTTTTCACTCTCAAACATGAATCACTATCGGTCTAAAAAAAAAATAAAAATCCAGTATCAGACAAAGATGAAGAAAGGGCAGTTAGAAGAGAAAGAGGGAAACAGAGTGAAACAGACAAAATGAAAGGCGGCGCAGGCGGCAGCAATGAAAGAGAGAAAACTCAGATCAAAGGTAATCAAGCATGAGGCCGTTGTGCAAAATTTACAGCTGTAATTTGGAATCCCACAGTTCTGGCATCTGGATGAAGAGAGAAGCACAACAGATTCCCATTTGCCAGAAACAATCCATGCTTGGTGGGCATTTCTGTCACTCCTCCCTCCCTCCTCCCTCCTTCTCTCCTTCTCTGGAGTGCTTCTCCATCCTGCAGAAATGAAGCCTGCGTTAGAAGACGGGCAGCAGAGGCAGATACACCTGAGCAGCCAGCCTTGACGACACAGCGCCGTGAGGGATCGTTTCAATTGCGGAGGGCCAAAAAACAAAAAAAGAAAAGAAAATGTGAATTGATAGACTGAGCCGACAAAGAGAAGGACACTAAAGCTCAGGAACCAATCACGATGGAAACCTCTGGAAACATCTATTTCTGCATGAAGACAAAGAACAAACAAACAAGAGCAGCTTCCATATGTTCTCCGGGGAACATTTTATAAATTTTTCCTGCTGTGTGAAGGGAGAGAACACAGCGCTAACCTATTTCTGTTCCTCCCTATAGGACCCTGCAGACCCCAAAGAGAAACCAGACGGCGTTTCATTAAAAATCAAGAAGGGGACTCATTCCAGCACATACCTCTGCCAAGACTGAGCAAGCCTAGACTCAATAACTAACTAACTAAATAAATAAATAAATAAAGGCATTCTAACCACAGGCAGTCCCGGTTACAAACGAGTTCCGTTCCCACGGCTGTTCGTAAGTCAGAACAGTTACATAAAGTGCATATCTAGTGTATTCTATGCATAAGAAACCAGATTTACGCTTTGGAGGCATGGTTACGAAGGTTACAAAAAAAGAAAAAAAAAAAAGGCAAAACACGAACAACACACACAACACGGTGTTTACAGAGAGCGTGATCCAACTTAAAATAGCGATGGCCGCTGCACCGCTGACGACGCGCAGTGTTTTGACGTGCGTCGTAAAGTAGTGTGCCCTTCATTATTACGAATCATTGTATGTAACTCAAACTTTTAATTTAATAGGCTTTATGGTGTTCAGTTCATAAGTACGGGTTGTTCGTAAGTCAGACGTTCATAAGTCAGTCACTGCCTGTACTAGGAAACGCTACACGGAATGGTCAAAGGACTCCACAGGGTTTGCAGTGTCTCAATATGATGTCTCAAAGGGCTTTAGGCCCACACAGACCAGCCACAAACTCTGTAAGAAGAGCTGATTTATTTATTTATTTATTGAAGAAAATGTGGAAATACAGGAGAGGTATTACCATGGCCCTTTGGGAAGGAAAGGTTAAGGAATGATGAAATTGGGAAGTGAGGGTTATAGGATTTGGACATGGAAAGGAATTTAGAATGATGATAATAATAATAATGGTGCAAGTGCATTTTCTTCTGGAATCTGTAGGATTATTATTTTCTGTTTGTTTGCTTTTTGGGAAACAATGATCTCAAATATCTCTTGTCCATGTTCAATATCCATCCCTCCATCCATTTTCTATGCCTGTTTGTCCTGTTAAGGGTCACAGGGGGCTGGAGCCCAGAGGTCACTGGGCAAGAGGCGGGGTTCACCTGGACAGGCTGCCAATCTATCGCAAAGACAAACTCATTCACACCTACGCTCAGTTTAGAGTTTCCAATTCACCTGCATGTTTTTGGAGGTGGGAGGAAGCCGGAAGGAACCCACGCAGATACAGGGAGAACATGCTAACTCCACGCAGAAAGGGCCTGGTCGGACTCGAACCCGGGACCTTCTTGCTGTGAGGCGACAGTGCTAACTGCTGAGCCACCGTGCCACCCCATGTTCAGTATATAAAGGAAAAAATAATAAAATTTTGGTCACAAAAAAAAAAAAAAATTNAAAAAAAAAAAAAAATTACAAGGAAAAACTCCCTAAAAACCTTATGTAAGGAAAAAAGAAATGAAAGGAGCAATTCAAAGGGAGATTTCCTGTTGTGGAATGGCCAGGTGTGCAATTGGTGGGATACAGACACGTGTTTTTGTGTTCTCCCTAAAAAAAAAAATTAAAAAATAATTTTGTGGGCAATGAAACAAAAGCTTCAAATGGTTTCGGTGCTAATCATCCTGATTAACATTTAACCAAGCGCCATTACTTTAGTGACATTTTTCTCTTGTAGTTCAACAGCGAGGTAATTTGTAAAGTACAAAAACAATCAGCACCGGGACAAAGCCTTTTGTCGATAACAAAAAAAGAAAAAAAAAAAGAAGATGAACTAGAGACCTGATGTGTGATATTCATTTGGATTAATGGCCAAGTTGTTCATATTCACTTCACAGCTTTTAAACTCTGGTTACTCAGAAGAACAAGCAGCAGTTTAATTAGAAAGCTCTCAGCTCCATTGTGAGGGGGAGGAAGGGGCAGCGGCGGCGGCGGCGGAGGAGGAGGAGGAGGAGGAGGCTGCAGTCGCTGATTGAGCACTCTGTCTTCAAGCCCATTTAAGAACCAAGGAAGAAACCTGCAGGAAGAGGAGGGAGAGAAAGCCGGAGATGGCGTGATGGTATCGGAATCCTAACGAGGGGAAAAGATGAAACATGCAGTTCCTGTCTGGCAGAATCCTGCGAGTCTGCAAGCTTTCACTTCGCCAGGTGATTTCACTGATTTGCTCACCTGCAGAGCTCTCGGTGACATTTGTTGGGTATAATGCTGCGTTCAAGTCACAGTGGGAAGTCAGAATTTCCCAGTTGAAAATTGTGACTTCCGACCTCAAACTGTTCCAGCCAAAGTAAAAAAAAAAAAAAAAAAANAAAGCATGGCTGAACACCAATAAATACTGTAAGATTAAATAAACTTAGTAATAAATGTTAACTAAAATAAAGTTATACAGGACTGTTTGGTTGGATTTTGTTAAAATCACATGTTATTAATCACTGCGGACATTAAATGTTTGTGCAGAGATGAAAATATTCTGGAATTATTTAAACTTACATATCAACAGAGGTAGAGTAGCCAGAAACTGTATTCAAGTAAAAGTATTGTTACTTTATGATAATAGTAACTCAAGTATAAGTAAGAGTAGTCACCAAAGTAATGACTTTAATGAGAGTAATAAAGTATTTATTAAAAAGATCACTTGAGTAGTGAGTAACTTTGATCAAGTTTATTCTTTAGAATAATCAACAAGCTATAAAGGCTCGTCTGAGGGAAAAAAAAGCAAAGTAGCCACATGTAGCTTCTAATACAATCCAAATCATATCATATAAAGAAACAGTAGACAGTAATAAATCAGATATTTACCACATAACAAATCAGGACAATTCTGGCCTGACCCCAAGACAGTTAGCTAGGTTAGCTTCATGAATTTACTCAGAATAGAACAGGAAAACCTGAGTTAGCATTAGCATCAGCAGCTAGTTAAGACAGTTAGCTAGGTTAGCTTCATGAATTTACTCAGAATAGAACAGGAAAACTTGAGTTAGCATTAGCAGCAGCAGCAGCTAGTTAAGTAGCTAACGTTGCAGATTACAGGGTGAAGCCATGGAAACGGAGGGTGGGGGTGTGGCTACTTGGGAGCTGAAGCAGACAGTGTAGTGTCTGACAATNCATGGAAACGGAGGGTGGGGGTGTGGCTACTTGGGAGCTGAAGCAGACAGTGTAGTGTCTGACAATATGAGAAAAACTGAAAGTGACTGAATTCAAACAGTGAAATCAAAAGTAACGCAAAGACTGCGACCAAATGTAATGGAGCAAAAGTATATTTTTTTCTTAATAAATATACTCAAGAAAAGTATCCTGCAATAAAACTACTCAGTAAAATACAATTTTGTGAAAAAAGTTACTTAAGTAAATACATCGGAGGAAATGGAACGCGTTACTACACACCTCTGCATATCAATGGTAAACAGTTATTATACTGTACATTATAGATACTTGGTGATATATTTTGACTTTTTATTTCAATGTCACACAAGGAAAAATACTTTATTCGGCTGTTAGTTGATTATTTACATTCATAAAGCTCACTTCCACGAGTGCCACCATGTTGAGTGACGTCATACTCGTGAAGTCGGGGTAGATAATTTTAGTCCAAGTTTTCAAGGCGGAGCTCCGGCTTCAAGTGTCGTTCCAGCACATTTTTTTCATGTAGGAGGTTGGAAAAATCAGAGTTCCGAGGTAACTGGAACGCAGCATTAATCTGTCCTCCATGACACCCCTGATGGAACAGAAGTGTGTGTGTGTGTGTGTGTGTGTGTGTGTGTGTGCTTCCAGACCAGCCAGCACGTTGTCACACTTTGTCTTAACAGGCTAAATATGTCGGCTCTACGTTTTCTGGCTCTGTAGCCACGTGGATAACAAGCCCACCGATGCCACAGATGCCACCCGCCGCCTGACTGGACCCGCTGCGGTATCGAGTAAACGCCATAATGCTCCCATGATGTCCTCCTATGAAGGGAAAGCCGCCGCGGTCTGCCTGCCCGTGGTTTCGCTGTGTAATGAAATATGTCTCTCTTGATGTATGGCTGCAGGAGAGGCCCAAATCGAAAATTGAATCACACTAACTTAATTTGTGGTCGGGGCAATCAAATTACTTGTTTTGGCTGCAGCGCTGACGATGAATTCATCTTTGTGACAAAGCTGTCACGGTGGCGTAAAAGGGGGTGGAGGAGACTGAGTGTATGTGTGTGTGTGTGTGTGCTATATGGGGGTAATGGTGAAAGGAAGTCGTGAGGAATTTGCCGTCAGTGTTGTTGTGCAGCGTTGCATTCGCGGCCTTTAACTCTGCGTTTCCTGTCAGTAAAAAGCATGACGGTTCTTCTCGCCACTTTCATAATACACACGATAAAAGCTACAGATGTAAGTCGCTTACAGATGCTGGAGGTTCCTCGTGGAGCTCTTTGAAGAACCTGTGTGTGTGTGTGTGTGTGTGTGTGTGTGTGTGTGTTCGTGTGTGTGTGTGTTCGTTCCTGCTGAAGCTGAGATTCGTATTAACGCCTGAAGCAGCTGGAGCCAAAGCTTCATAAAGCTGCAGAGGCTGAGCTGAATCTGACTTAGACACCGACACACCGTGAGATTTATTAAAACTTATTCCAGATCTTAAGAAAACGTGAGAAACTCCACACATAACCACAAAAATACATTTCACAGGTTTTTGTCTCCACAAACCAGAGATATTCAGGGGTCCACTCAGTTCCGAGATCCAGGTTTGTTGGTTAAAGACCAAGTCTAACGATGATAAAATACAACTAAAATCGCTGTACAGGCAGTCCTTGACTTACGAACGTCCGATTTACAAACAACCCGTACTTATGAACTGACCGCCACAAAGCCTATTAAATTAAAAATTCGAGTTACATACAATGATTCGTAATAATGAACGGCGCACTACTTTACGATGCACGTCAAAACATTGCATGTTGTCAGCAGTTCAGCGGTATTATTATATTTAAGATGTTCTAGTATATCTGGAAGTGTTTCTTTAATGTTTCTTATGCATAGAAAGGTCAAATATATACACTAGATACGCACCTTACGTAACTGTTCCGACTTACGTACAAATCCGACTTAAAGACAGCCGTAGGAANGATACGCACCTTACGTAACTGTTCCGACTTACGTACAAATCCGACTTAAAGACAGCCGTAGGAACGTAACTCGTTCGTAAGGGACTGGACTGCCTGTACTGTTCCAAAGACATGACTTTTGGTATTTTAATCAGGAATCTTAAATTTATTTTTCAAACTACAACTGATCAGTAACAGAGTCACAGATTATAAGATTTTTCATGGGGAGAAATCTCTGACAAATCTGTTCAGTTTCCCAATTACACTTAGTTGTGAAAATGCACAAAAAGTGACATGATGAGGTAAGAACTCATGAAGCAGGATTTCATTTCTACAAAAAATGTCTGTCTGCAAGAAGAAGCTAGCAAAACACATTTTGTGTGATGATTTGCAGCAAGAAAAAAAGAAAAAAGATGGTGCCATGCTGGCTTTAGTTGTGTTGCTGCAACATTTCAGGGTACAGCCTTTATTATATTACTGTCGTGGATTTCTGTCGGGCTCAGCGTGATTCTCAGATTGCTGTTAGCAGCAGTGCTTGAAGTGGACAAAAAAAAAATCTCCCTTATTTTCAAAGCGCTGCTTCTCTTCCTCTGTGTCTTCCGCCCATGCAGGGAAACATCTTTTTGTCAGGAACGTAAAATACGCGGTCCACAGATTTAATTCATCCAGCTGCAACCTTTGCTATTGTTTTCCTCTGCGTTGTTCTGCAGAGAGTATGGANTTTAATTCATCCAGCTGCAACCTTTGCTATTGTTTTCCTCTGCGTTGTTCTGCAGAGAGTATGGAACATTTATGAAAGTTCTGGTACTCCTGAAAACGTCGCGGTACTCTGAAATGAAAATCACAGAGGTCCACTTCAAGCACAGGTTAGCATGTAGCGATGGACGCTGAGCGGCCTCTGATCTGAGGTCAAACTCTGTTATCAAACTGTTGGCGAGAAGAAAATCAGGACTAAAACCGTGAAGTGTGAACTCATCTTAAGACAGAACTGTAAACCTCCATGTGTCCCTGCAGATGTCTCAGCAGGTCAGACTTTAGGACAAAGCGAAGCAGAGTCAGACTCAGGTGGATCTGACAGGACGAGACAGAGCCATGTGTTCGTCCTAACACTCGCCGCACGCTTTGTGTTGTTCAGCGCCGCCGGCTCAGAATACTAACACGCTGAATCAATTCCACAAAAGCAGAAATAACTTTTGATTCGCTGACGTGACGTGCCAAGCAGAAGTAACGAGCTGCAAGATTTGTTCCACGTTCAACTAATTCCCACAATTGGGAATAATTGTGTGACAGGCCATTGCAAATAAAGCCAGTCCATGCACACACACACACACACACACACACACACACACACACACACACACACACANCACACACACACACACACACGCAAGACGTTTAACAAAATCACAAATAATGCAGTGGGCTGACTAACGACTGAGGGTCAGCCTCCTAGGGGTGGCCGGGGGGGCCATGCCCACCATAAATAACTACCTTAAATACCTCATAGATACTGAAAGCAGAATTATTGGATTTTGGCATTTAAAATAATAGTATGTTCTATTTTAAAATGTATGTTCCATATTAATAGAATTAACATATTAATTTAACATATGAATATAGAACGTATAGTGCGCTCTATATTAATATGTTAAAAGTTTTAGATTATTTCTGTTTTTTGTTTTATTTATCAGATGATGCATCACCAATAAACAATAAATGACCATTATGCAATTCTTTTTGCACAATTCATCCTTATCCAAAGCCCTTAATACCACCAGGCAGGATGTAGTCATGGTAACCATCAGCCAATCAGCATGACTGTTAATCACTATGTGTATTTTGATGGAGATAAGCTAAAACATTTGTCTTAGTTTCTGTTATATAAATCGTTTTGGAGGTGGAGTTTCCTCTGAATAGTTTCTAGTATTGATTTTGGATTGTCTTTTATCTTTTTGATTAGCTTTTATCCCCACCGTCTGAAACATTATGTAGTCATCTGATATCTTGATTTTATTGTCGCATAGAGAATACACAGCTTTTAGATTCTTAAGGATGAGCGGTAACATCCTAAAATCAGACCCGTTGGATTTGTCCTGCAGCTCATATCCAAAAGTTCTGAGAAAAGAATGAACAGATAAGTGTTTGCTGAGGAAGAGAGAGAGAGAGAGGGATAAAAGGAAAGACTGATATCGACGATATTCAAAGGAGAAATAAAGGCTAAGTCAAAGATGAAAGAGGAGAAGTTTGGAGGTGTGAGGGACTCCGGCTTTAAGAAAGTCAGCTTTTTAAGAACGAGAGGGGATGGAGGGAGACATGGAGAGGAAAAAAAGGCTCCAGGGAGAGAGAGAGAGAGAGGGAACAGGCAGAGTAAATGAAAACAGCTGGAGAGAGAGGAGTAAAGTGTTGAATAAAAGGAGCTGCTCTCCTTGTGTCCTGGCGGTCCACACTGCTGTCAGGTCCATGTCACCTGGACAAGCCCTGCACGTCACGTTAATGGCCTGGAAGGAAGACCGTGTCACTTTATCACTCGCCGCCATGCCAACATGGCCGTGGCTTTTGTCTCCTCAGCTCCCTCTCTGCTCCACAACTCCGTGGAAGTGACTAATTGATCCTGGGAGATGTTTTTTTTTTTTTTTTTTNTTTTTTTTTTTTTTTTTGTGTTTGGGAGCTGATGAGCAATATGAGGAAAACGCGCTGATAAAGGGAAAAACCGAGGGAGCAGGATGTGGCTGGGGATAATGTAGCCTGGTGTCTGCCGCCGCCGCCGCGCTATCTCATTTCCACACACAAAAGTAACATCGCCACTTTGTAAATGAAAGGCAGTCAGGCGAAAGATGCTCCTCACGCTCTGGCAGCCCTTTCTGCAGATAATGGCTGCACGCACATTATTTCTATAGACACTAGATCGACTCAAGAAGCAGCGTGTGTGTGGGTGGCAAATGAATTTCCTTCAGCTGTGTGTGTGTGTGTGTCATGTATTAGCCCTTAAAGCATTTCTATGTATCCTCACAGGAACGTGTATGAGAAGACTGGTGGGATAGTCTATAACGTGTAATTCCTTCACCTCCAATCCTCCATGTTCTCATCACTCCTGGATCCCTTTTTTCTATAAAAAAACAAAAAAACAGAGGGATTACTGTTTATTCATCTGCCTGTTGCTTCTCAGTGATCGCAGACCTAAAGCAGTGAGATTCAAAAGGAGGTTTAGAAGTTTAGGCCTCAGAGACACAAGAACAGAAAGCAGGAAACAGGATGACTAGAAGGTGGAGTTTCTGAAGAAACGACTGAAACTTGCTTGAAAAGATGCAGAAGAAGCAGCAGCTGAAGAAGTTTGAATAGTTCAAGTATAACAAGTAATACGTGAGCTGAAAGAGATGCAAAGCCATTTTGAACACTCTGCATTCAGTTTAATGGGGAAATTTTAAATTAAAGTTGAAAAAAAGTGCTTAAAGGACCATACCGGCCATTTTGCATGTTTGAGCCTAATATATTAAATTTTCATATATGTTACGTGACTGACAATCATTTCCCAAAGGATAAAACCGTATTTCACCTTTCCTGATATTTTGCTAAATCTCTTAATCTTTCAAAATCAAATATTCAGTGATACACCCACCTTAAAAATCCATGTTTCTCCTGCTAATAGTTACACAGCCTTATGAAGTCACGGTCCTTTAAATTTTTCCATAAACACAGGTCTTCTTTTGGGACTATATTCCCCGGTGGAGGCATACATTCACTCCACGCTTTTTATTGAGCTTAAACACTAAAATTACATAACTTCTAAAAAAACCTGAATACACGTCTTGTTGGTGATGATGGATTACCTATCCCAAGAACGTTTACAGTATCAACAAGTTGATTTTAATAGAGAATGAACTGAAACCAATGGAGGTCTGGAAGGTAGGAAAAACAATCCTAAAATTTACCGTTAAAGTAGTATATTTTGGGAAATGGTTGTTAGTAACGTAACATGTATGTGGGTTGTATATATTGGGCTCAAACGTGAAATTGTTGGTATGGTCCTTTAAGTACTGGAGGAAACTTGGAAGCAGGAGAATCTTCCTCCTTCAACAGCTCTGGGCTTGTCAGATGTGGTTATACTTACTCAGGCGAGGGGGGGGGTNACTGCTTTAGTACATCAGTGCACGATAAGAATAGTGCACTGAATCATAGCTTATGGTGCAGTTGTGCGTGTGGATGATGCGTGATGAATGAATTCAAGATAAGGCCAGAGAACTGGATGAGCTACACACAGATAGTCCTCCATGATGTGTGTGTGTGTGTGTGTGTGTGTGTGTGCAAATCCATGCTTTTCAAGGCTGGAGGATCCTTCCTGAATTAGATGCGTTTCCTTTTTTCNTTTTTTTTTTTTTTTTTTACTCGTCTCTGTTCTGTCAGAAGCTTCAGTTCAGCATGAATGAGTGGTGATGATGTAAGCAACAAGCTTGTTTTTGATTGGTCTTTGGGTGTCGCGGTGGCTTGTTGGTTTGCACTATTTCTGCACAGCAAGAAGGTCATGGTTGATCTGGGTTTGCGTGTTCTGTTCGTGTCTGTGTGGTTACCTGCAGGAGATCCGGTTTCTTCACACCACCAAAAACATGCAGGTTAGGTGGATATGTTTTTTTAATTTTTTTGCCTAAATTTTTGTGTAGATTTGGTTTTTGATCAGCAGTGTGAACAAACCAAATCTGATTATATTTGAGCTTTGAGATTTCAGATCTCTGGCTGTGCGAGGCTGGCCTGGAAGGAAGATCATGTGACTTCATGACCTCGCTGTAACGCCAACATGGCCGTGGCGTTTGCCTTCTCCACTCTACAACGCCCTGGAGAACGGTCAGACCAGATTTCATGTCTCTCAGCGGTTTGATGTTGCTGACGTCATCATTCAGCGGTGGTGCGTCTTGCAGCCCGGTAAAAAAAAAAAAAAAAAAAAAAAAAAAAAAACCATGGAGGACAGCTACAACGGAGATGTGGTTCAGCGGAGAGACGAGATCGCATGTTATATGTAATCCAGAAAAACTGTGAATATTTGTCTTTCTTTTAATCTAATACATGACATTGAGTCATGAATGTTTTTTGTATGATACATGAGAACTCCTGGCACTGTGATTTATCGTACTTGAAGTAAATAAAAGTTGTTTTAAAAAAATAGTTTGTTAGATGTGTATGAAGAATCCGGTGTCACAAACAAACATGGATGTGAACCATCAAGAAAAAAGATTGAATCTAACAAAATAAATAATAAAATAATATAACATATATAATAAAAATAATAATAATAATAATAATAATGATAATAATAATAATTACTAAATAAATACCTTATATCCTTTTTTTCCATCTGTCTGCATATATAGTCATGGTATATGCCAAGATTGGCAAAACCGTTTTTTATATATATGCAATTTGATTTTGCAACAGACAGATAATATATAGTGCATGTGTGTGTGTGTGTGTGTGTGTGTGTGTGTGTGTGTGTGTGTGACTTTCACTGGCCCTATTCACGTTTTATTTAAAACTAACAAACAATTTCGATCAAGAAGGGCTAAACACCTGAACAACAATATAAAGACAAACAAAAACACACAGACCATATGCTATATATATATATATAT
>VXCM01008921.1:0-12500 GCA_014773175.1 Lucifuga dentata
CGTGAGAGCGTGTGAAGTCAGCCGTTTGCGTGAGTCTCACGCTCAATGCGTGAGAGTTGGCAGCCCCTGTTACTAGTGACACTTAATATATTACTAGCATTACTTATGCTGCTAGCGTTACTTAATATGCTACTACCCCGACTTATACTACTAGTGTTACTTATACTACTAGTGTTACTTAATATGCTACTAGCCCAACCTATACTACTAGTGTTACTTATGATACTAGCATTACTTGTGCTACTAGTATTACTTAATATGCTACTAGCCTTACTTGTGCTACTTGCATTACTTATGCTACTTGTGTTACTTATGCAACTAACCTTACTTATGCTATTAGTGTTACTTATGTTACTAGCGTTACTTATGCTACCGTTACTTATGCTACTAGTGTTACTTAATATGCTACTAGCATTACTTATGCTACTCGCTTTACTTATGCTATTAGTGTTACTTTAATATGCTACTAGCTCGACTTATACTACTAGTGTTACTTATGCTACTAGTATTACTTAATATGCTACTAGCCTTACTTGTGCTACTTGCATTACTTATGCTACTTGTGTTACTTATGCAACTAACCTTACTTATGCTATTAGTGTTACTTATGTTACTAGCATTACTTATGCTACCGTTACTTATGCTACTAGTGTTACTTAATATGCTACTAGCATTACTTATGCTACTCGCTTTACTTATGCTATTAGTGTTACTTTAATATGCTACTAGCTCGACTTATACTACTAGTGTTACTTATGCTACTAGTATTACTTAATATGCTACTAGCCTTACTTGTGCTACTTGCATTACTTATGCTACTTGTGTTACTTATGCAACTAACCTTACTTATGCTATTAGTGTTACTTATGTTACTAGCGTTACTTATGCTACCGTTACTTATGCTACTAGTGTTACTTAATATGCTACTAGCATTACTTATGCTACTCGCTTTACTTATGCTATTAGTGTTACTTTAATATGCTACTAGCTCGACTTATACTACTAGTGTTACTTATGCTACTAGTATTACTTAATATGCAACTAGCCTTACTTATGCTACTACCATTACTTATGCTACTTGCGTTACTTATGCAACTAGCCTTACTTATGCTACTACCATTACTTATGCTACTAGAATTGAATTAAAAATTAGACTATTTAAAAGATCGATTTTTATTTTATTTTACTACACTATATTGAAATTGTTTAAATTTGAATCTCATTTAATTGAAAAATTGATTCCCCTCCCCAACCCCCACTGCCCACCAAAAAAACAAACAAAAAAAAAAAAAAANAAAAAAAAAAAAAACAACAAAAAAACAAACAAAAAACCCCAAAACAAAACAGGAAGGTTATTTGTCATCGCACCATCATAAGGCATCTTGCCGCGTGACATCATCTCGTATATCAGCACCCCAAATGACCAGACGTCTGATTTGACGGAGAATCGCTGGTACGTGACGGCTTCTGGAGCTGTCCACCGCACGGGGATCTTTGTGTTACGACTGGCTGTATACACACTGTCCTGGAGAGAGGGAAGATGGTAAAGGGTTAATACACACATTTACACACTTATCCTGTAAAGATGCAAAATGGAGCATTTTGTGTTTCTTAAATTTAAGACTACATTTCCCTTAATATTAGAAATGATCCTGATATGCCTCAGTGTTGTCCTGTTAGTCAGTCTTCTGTATGTCTTAACATTTACTGTCTGAAAATTCATGGTCCCCAGAGGATGAGCCCAAATGATTCTGACCTTTCATCCATCACAACAATTAAATAAAATCTAACAGGCAGATTATCATGAAATCTACCGATCCCCAAACGCTGAACCCTTTTGATTTAAGACACCCTGAGTTTTCCTCTAGCGCCACCCTCAGGACAAATTTCACATAGTCCTGCTCCTGTAGTAAGTGAAGCCGTAAAGCAACATTTCCTATTCAAATTTAGAGCATTTTTAGACCTGCAGTCTGTCTGTTCTGGTTCCAAACTGTTACGTTGCTGCATTTACTGTTTGGTTTGGTTCACTTTAACAGGAAAAAAATTTAGTGGAACCAAAATATAGATCGGAAAAAGTCACGTGAGAAAACTTGTGATGCTCATTGGTCAGAAATGTCTGGGGGCGCAGAAAGAAACTCCAAACAGGAAGTAGTTTCTATGGTGTCAAAGTAAATCAGAGTAACAAAGATGAATGTGGATCCTTTCCTAGTCATAGCATCATTTGATCCATGAAGAAGAAAACTATGACAGCAGAAGCAGAATCTGATGCGGAGACAATGATGTGGAAAACCACATGCTGCTTCACATGATGTGAAGAAGACGTGCTGCCTTCACATGCTGAACAGGAGAATGGAGCAACATCCTGACAACATACAAGCACACACTAACCTGAACACAGGTTCATCAGAACACGTGTTAGCTACGTTAGGTGTGTTACAGCTTTCTCCGTGTCCGTTTCACGTGCTTTGTCGAATCAAAGGTGTCGTTTAACTGCAGTAAAGTTTGTTTGATGTTAGATGTTTGTTAGATATCTCACCTGCTTAAAAACCATTAAATGCTTTGATATATATATATATAAAAAAAAAAAGCATGGGATACTATCACTGTTCAGTGAACGCTGTATCCAGAGAAGGGCCCACAACTGATAAAGTAATTATTAAAAAATATTATAAGTGATAAAAATATTTTGTAATTTAAATTCTATAATGTTATAATGTCATACAACTGTAAAATTGAAAAAAAAAAAAAACCGCAATAACCAATTATTTTACACAAACATGCCAGCTCTTGAGTGTGCGTAGATTCAGTTCTTACGTAAGAACAAATCAAAGTAAGAAAACACTGCTGAATGTCAGAATCTTCATGGAAACTGCATACATGGGTTTTAAGGAGAAATGTCTTCTTAAGAACGGTTGGTGAATGCTGTTACACACAAACATGATTCTTAACAAATGACAAAACATGCACACACTCGGGCTGGGTGATAATCAATTTAATCAGGTAATTTGATTTTATGTTTGGGCATGATGTGTAAAATGGCTGAATCACCAAATCAAGATTTAAAAAAACAAACTAATAGCTATTTTTAATGGGAAATGTGGCAGTGTGTCACTCTCCGTAAAACAAGCCCATTTTGTTTGTTAAACCTATCAATCAACCGTCCATCACGTTGGTTGATGCTACGCCCACGAAGCTTTCAGCAGGTCAGCAGGTGCAGCAAGATGCTAACAGATACTTCGGCTGAAGATGAGCTCGTTTCTATAAAAGGTAATGTCACTTCAGTGGTTTGGTTTCGTGGCGTGGAGCAAACCAGCGTGTTCTAAAGTCTGTAAAGTTCGTAGGAGCTGCAGCTTCTAAAAGTAGCAGCTCTTCGAATGTGTTTCAGCAGCTGCAGCAGACACAAGCAGCTGAGTGGCAGCAATGCAGCGCTGTGAGATGCAGATCTGCAGTCAAAGCGCAGCGAAAAAGCAAATGATGTTCCTGCATCATTTTCCAGCATCATGGCGTCTGATCAGAGGGTCTTCATACATGTGAGAGCATCAAGCCAGAGGCAGCAGACAGGCTGGTGTTCCTGCCAAGGAACCTGGACATTGCTGCTAAAAAGCTCATATCTTAAAAGGATTTGGTTTAGAAAGCCCGACAATTTTATTTAAGAGTTTCAATATTTGTTTTTATTAGTTTAATAAAGAAATACTTATTTGAATTATGTATTGGGTCTTTTTTCGTTAGTTTAGAGAAAAACAAGAAAAACCGAGATTAAAATTGAGAATTGTCCATAAATGTGAAAAAAATCAAGATTTTATTTTTAGGCCACATCGCCCAGCCCTAGCACACACACACACACACACACACACACACACACACGCTCCTAACCTTTATGATGCGAGCCAGTCCGAAGTCGGCCACCTTGCAGACCAGATCGTCTCCCACCAGGATGTTTCGGGCAGCCAGGTCTCTGTGGACAATGTTTCTATCCTCCAGGTACGCCATCCCCTCTGCTACCTGGCTGCCCATGTAGATCAGATGAGCTGATGTGAGCATCTGGCCTTCAGCAGCTACAACACACACACACACACACACGGTAACCTGAGTTTTCCTTACGGTCGTTCCTGCTGAACATGTACACAGAAGCACCATCTGTTCAGTTGTAGTCTTTCAGGAGTATTAAAGGACCATACCGGCGATTGTGCACATTTGAGTTATGTGTTACGTTGTTTGCTCTAAATAAAGAAGTGATTCACCATCACTTTTATGTAGCAGAAACTAATGCTGTTTGCTGATTGGTCGATTATATTCATCAGCTTTGTTCACTTCATGTAGCTATCACGAAGTTTTCTTCATCCATCCATTTTCTATACCCGTTTGTCCTGTTAAGGGTCATGGGGGGCTGGAGCCTATCCCAGCTNCATCCATCCATTTTCTATACCCGTTTGTCCTGTTAAGGGTCATGGGGGGCTGGAGCCTATCCCAGCTGTCATTGGGTGAGAGGTGGGGTTCACCTGGACAGGTCACCAGCCAATCACAGGGCTGACACATAGAGACAAACTCATTCACACCTACNTTCACCTGGACAGGTCACCAGCCAATCACAGGGCTGACACATAGAGACAAACTCATTCACACCTACGGTCAATTTAGAGTTTCAAGTTCACCTGACCTGCATGTTTTTGGAGGTGGGAGGAACCCAGAGCACCCAGAGGGAACCCACGTAGACACGAGAGAACACGCAAACTCCACACAGAAAGGACAAGGACACGGGACCTTCTCGCTGTGAGGCGACAGTGCTAACCACCAAGCCACCACGCTACTTTTCTTCACTAAAATGAAGTATTTCACCAGATTGCAATGAGTCAGGAAGAAGACATCAGGTGTGTGTGTGTGTATTAATGCTCACAGGTGAGGTAGGACTTGAGGCTTCCTTTGGTCATGAGCTCGGTGACAATGTAGACTGGCTCTCCTCTGGAGCACATGGCCAGCAGCTGGATCAGCTTTGGATGGTGGAGGTTCTTCAGGGCTTGAACCTCCTTCACAAACTCGTCCTGTTTGGTGTCCTCTGGAGGAGGAGGAGGAAGAGGATGGTGAAGAGGAGCATTGGCGAGAGGAAGAGGAAAGAAATAGAATCTCAATTTATGGAGATAACATTTTGTTTCTGCTACAAAGAAAACGGAGATGGAAGGAATCACTGAACGGTATCACTGAACAAAAGCTGACAACTACTGCCCCCCCATGACTTTCTGCAGGTATTGCATCTTGAGAATGCATTGTGTTAATGTTGAGAATGTGCTGAATATATATGCATATGGGTAAAGTTGGGATGGCTACGATATGTAAGTAGAATGTGCAGCATAATCCTGACTGTGGACAGTTTGAGTTTTATAGTCAGAGAAATAATCAGGGCTTCAAGGTTTCACAATTTATAACACGCACGCACGCGCATACACACACATGCTGCCAGAATTAATATGTTTTGTTCCTGCAAATAAAATACAGTTTCCTGTCTTTTGAAACAGAATAATGCAGCATCTGCCTTTTCCCAAATAAATAAAGATAAACACAAATCCAATTTTAAATAATAGTCACAGGTCATAGGAGCTCCTTAGCTTTACTGTAAGTTGATATCCTGTGTGTTTTGTTTCATCTGGGTCCGGGTCGCGGTGGCAGCAGACTAAGCAGACCGGCCCACACTTCCTGTCCCCGGCCAGGCCCTCTAACTCCTCCTGGGGGACTCCGAGGCGTTCCCAGGCCAGCCGGGAGATGTAATCCCTCCAGCGTGTCCTGGGTCTTCCCCGGGGCCTCTTCCCAGTTGGACGTACCTGGAAGACCTCCAGTGTTTTTTTTCATTCGTTATTTATTTATTTATTTATTTATTTATTTATTTTTAAGGTGGAGTGACATCAGAATCAGAGGCCGTGTAAATTTCTGTGTGGGCTAGAATATCGACTCCGGGTCAACTGATGCTAAGCTAAGCTAATCATGATACCAAAAACACATACGACATGTTTCATTCACGGCAAAACTAGATAAAACACCAATTACAGGAAAGATGTTTTGAGCCTTAAAGGACCATACCACCCATTTTGCATGTTTGAGCCTAATATATTCAGTTTTCATACACGTCACGTTACTGACAATCATTTCCCAAAGGATAAAACCGTATTTCAGCTTTCCTGATATTTTGCAAAATCTCTTCATCTTTCAAAATCAAATATTCAAGTGATACACCCACCTTAAAAATCAATGTTTCTCCTGCTAATAGTTACACAGCCTTATGAAGTCACGGTCCTTTAAATTTTTCCATAAACACAGGTCTTCTTTTGGGACTATATTCCCTGGTGGAGGCATACATTCACTCCACGCTTTTTATTGAGCTTAAACACTAAAATTACATAACTTCTAAAAAAACCTGAATACACGTCTTGTTGGTGATGATGGATTACCTATCCCAAGAACGTTTACAGTATCAACAAGTTGATTTTAATAGCAGAATGAACTGAAACCAATGGAGGTCTGGAAGGTAGGAAAAACATTTTGAATTCACTGTTCCAGCAGTATGCTTTGGGAAATGATTGTCAGTAACATGTATGAAAATTGAATATATTAGGCTTAAACATGCTAAATAGATGGTATGGTCCTTTAAAACCTGCTGCTGACAGCGGCTAGTAGAGTGTTTTAGCTTTTTTTTTTTCTTTGGTTGTTTTAGCTTGATGCGGCCATACAGGGNTAGTAGAGTGTTTTAGCTTTTTTTTTTTCTTTGGTTGTTTTAGCTTGATGCGGCCATACAGGGCAGGATGCTGATCTCTGAAGCATTTTAGATGTGTTGGAGCCATTAACCGTGACTTTCTGTCCACACGCTTCACAAACTGGATATCCTTCTTCCTCAACTACATCCTGATCATTTTTAGCATACACAAAATGCTTCACATTTTGTGAAACATTTTGTGTATGCTTCATAAAAGCATTTAAAAGCTTTTAATGTGCTTTTTCACTGGATATAAGGCTTGGATGTCAAATCTTCCTGCCATGCTAACCTGAAAGCAGGCAATCTGTAGTCGTTGCTAGTTAACACACACGCGCACGCACACACACACATGCATGCGCGCGTGCACACACAATAAACAGAGGAAATCCTGAGATTTTTCTTCCCGTTTCTATGGCTGCTACATTCTCACGGATTAGAAACAGTAGTTTTATAAGTGTGATTAATAGTAAAATGGTTAATGTCTGAAACAGTTCAGCATCAGCCTCTTCATCCGCAGCTCTGCTTTGATTGGCCCGTTCAATCTGTCAAGACTTTGCAAATGCTCCATTCTTACCCTGTTTCAGCATCTTTATGGCCACTTTCTTGTTCTCGGTGGTCCACACAGCCTCCCACACCTCTCCAAAGTGTCCCTCTCCCAGCTTCTTGCGGAGTTTGAACTCCTCTCGAGGTCTCTCCCACGGCTCCATGTCGAACAGCTCCCGCTGTACACAGACCACAGATTATTATTATTATTATTGTTATTGTTATTAGATCATGCTTTCTGCTGCTGCATCAAATCCACCTTTAGTACCAGCAGCAGCAGAGAACGTTTTATTCATTTCCAGCTGATGACTGCAGCTTAAACATAAAACTCATCTGCTGCTGAGCCGCTGAAGCATTTTACACTTTGTGAATTCTACAGCAGAATTTTCTGATCCTGGATGGTTAGTTATGATCCTGCCGGGCAGATTATTATTGTCAAAGGGTTCCATTACTGGCAGATAAAAAACAGAGGCTGAAGATAAAAATATAGTCGAACAGAGATGAATCATGTATGATTTTATCTACACTTACACTACATGTGAACAAATGAGCAAAAAGTTTAAAGTCTGATTCTTTAAATGGCTGTATTAAAGGAAAAATATTTCCTGTCACAGATTTGGGGTCAAATTCCACCTGATGCAAAAAAGCATTTTACTTCTGAGTGAAGTTTTTGTCAACAATAAAGCTTTTTTTAAAAAATTGATTTGACCAAAAACAATTAAAAAAAAAAAAAACTTACCTTTAAAGGATCTTACCACCCATTTTGCATGTTTGAGCCTAATATATTCAGTTTTCATACATGTTATGTTACTGACAATCATTTCCCAAAGGATAAAACTGTATTTCAGCTTTCTTGATATTTTGCAAAATCTCTTCATCTTTCAAAATCAAATATTCAAGTGATACACCCACCTTAAAAATCCATGTTTCTCCTGCTAATAGTTACACAGCCTTATGAAGTCACGGTCCTTTAAATTTTTCCATAAACGCAGGTCTTCTTTTGGGACTATATTCCCCGGTGGAGGCATACATTCACTCCACGCTTTTTATTGAGCTTAAACACTAAAATTACATAACTTCTAAAAAAACCTGAATACACGTCTTGTTGGTGATGATGGATTACCTATCCCAAGAACGTTTACAGTATCAACAAGTTGATTTTAATAGCAGAATGAACTGAAACCAATGGAGGTCTGGAAGGTAGGAAAAACATTTTTAATTCACCGTTCCAGTAGTATGCTTTGGAAATGATTGTCAGTAATGTTACGTGTATGAAAATTGAATATATTAGGCTCAGACATGTAAAATGGTGGTATGGTCCTTTAGAAAAAAATGTATTATTTGTAGCAGCATCAAGAACCTTTTCAGATAAAAAAAAATCTGAAATTCAAAGGTCAGATCTTTAAATTTGGCATGTTGTGGGAGCAACAACTGAAATTGTTAAATTGATGGCTTAATTTCTTCTTTTTTAAAAATATTTTCAGCTTCTTCATATTTTTTTCAGTTTGGTATCTGTAAATAAATTTAAAAACTGATTACATGCAGTGGATGAATGAATTATAAATGAATGAATGAACAGGTGGACTTAATGAACGTCAGGTGAAACGAGGAATTTCATATGACAAATTTATTATTAAATTGTATAAACATTTGAGTTCCAAAACATTTTGTCAGAATGATCAAGTGCATTGATTAAAATAGATGAAATGTGAAGATCAATGAAATGATTCGTTAAATAACATCACAATACAATCAATAAATTAACTGTGTAACAATGAACAATTAAAAAAATATATTAGTTATAAAAAGGATGGATTTTATTTACCCTCTAAGTCTAAAATCATTTTTATCACCTAAAAAGCTGCAATGAAAAAAAAAGAGATAAAGTATAGCTTATAAAAATCTGGATATTTCCTGGCTGTTAAAAAAAAATGTCTGCTAATTTTCTAGAATCAATCTTTTTCCTGTTTTCTGTTTTTTTTTTTTTTTTTNTTTTTTTTTTTTTTTTGTTCCTTTTTGTAGTTTTTGCCATCTTTTTGTCATCTTTGTAGAATATTTTTCCTGATTTTTGAGACATTATTTTCTACAATCAAGAAGAAAATCCAGTACTACAGTTCTGCAATTAATCATTTAATTTAAATTTTTTTCTTTCTTTCTTTCTTTTTTTTTGTTTTTGAAAAATTTCTCTTTTTAAAATTGGGTTCTTTTTCATTACTTCCTTTGCAGAGTTTTATTTTTTGTCCTAGAATGACAAATTTTCTATAAACAAGTAGAAAATTGACAGTTTTGTCAGAAATGTCCAGATTTTCATAAGTCAGAATTTGTGGTTTTGTCTATAAAACATTTTTGGATGTTTTTAGACAAATTCAATAAAAAGTAAAACTACAAACTGACTGTAGACTGCAGAGTTAAAACAAACGCACACTTTTCATTGATTCTTATGTTCAAAAATCTTTTTTGAATCACAGCAGCAGTAACACGATTTATGAATCAGTTCTGATGATTACAGTATATAAATAAACATGCCATTAAAAATAAATAGATTTAATTACTTTAAAGAGATTTTAAATAGATTCAAGGTTTACAAATCAAAATGAAATGAACAGGAAAATGAAATGAAAAGTCTGAAATGTAAAATGAACATTAACAGGGTTTACAGTCACACGGCGTGTTGGCTTCTGATACGTGACTCTTTTGTGTGTTTATGATAACATTCATACATGTAGGGGTGTGTATGTGTGTGTGTGTGTGTGTATGTGTGTGAGCTGCCTCTGTGTGTCCGTGTCCTCAGACTCACAGCTTCCTCTGAAAGGGAAGAGAAAAGATGAGGAATCACTGAACGACCTCTGAGGTGAAAAAATGGTTTTCTCCATTTAAAAGACCATACCACCATTTTGCATGTTTGAGCCTAATAAGTTCAATTTTCATACATGTAACGTTACTGACAATCCTTTCCCAAAGCATACTACTGGAACAGTGAATTAAAAATGTTTTTCCTACCTTTTAGTTCATTCTCTATTAAAATCAACTTGTTGATACTTGAAACGTTCTTGGGATAGGTAATCCATCATCACCAACAAGACGTGTATTCAGGTTTTGTATTTTTAGAAGTTATGTAATTTTAGTGTTTAAGCACAATAAAAAGTGTGGAGTGAATGTATGCCTCCACCAGGGAATATAGTCCCAAAAGAAGACCTGTGTTTATGGAAAAATTTAAAGGGCCGTGACTTCATAAGGCTGTGTAACTATTAGCAGGAGAAACATGGATTTTTAAGGTGGGTGTATCACTTGAATATTTGATTTTGAAAGATTAAGAGATTTAGCAAAATATCAGGAAAGCTGAAATACGGTTTTATCCTTTGGAAAATGATTGTCAGTAACGTAACATGTATGAAAACTGAATATATTAGGCTCAAACATACTAAATGGTTGGTATGGTCCTTTAAATGACAATACTGGTGATTTTGCATGTTTCAGCCCACTATATACAACTCACATACACACTACATTTCTAGCAACCATTTCCCAAAATATACTACTTTAGCAGTAAATTTTAGATTGTTTTTCCTACCTTCCAGACTGCTGCTGGTTTCAGTTCATTCCAGTACGTTATTAAAATCAACTTGTAGAGTCTTGAAACATGCTGGAGAGATAAATAATCCATCACAGCAAATGCAAAGTCTGTGAAATTTTTTGTCAAAGTAACTTTAACTGGTGCAACATCGAGCAGCATGGAAGAAAATGTACATGTCCGCCTGAGAATGTAGTCCCAGGAGAAAACTGCTTTTACAGAGAAATTAAAAATGGCAGCTCCTTCTACAGTCAGACATATATTTAGCAGGTCAAACAGAGAATTTTAAGGTGGGTGTATCATCTGAACATTTGATTTTGCAAGATTCAGGGATCTGGCAAAATAACAAAAAACTAAAACAATTTTATGTTTTGGAAAAAGTTGGGTAATTTAACGTGTATGCGAGTTTGTACTTATTGGGCTTAAACATGCAAAATCACTGGTATGGTCCTTTAATCCTCCAGATTGATGTAAATGTGCCAGTTTTCCTGCAGAGACACAATCTCCACTTTGTTTTGGTGTCTTCTCAGCGTATGAAGAAGCCATTTGTCATTTCTGAATAGTCCTTCTCTGTGAGCGAGGCTCTGATCAGACCAACAGGAATACTGATCCACTTTAATTTATGCACAGATAAAAGGTGCAATTACAGCCTTTTCATCGCAAACTGGTGCTAATATTTATTCTCCACCTAATTACACTGCTAATGTGTTTAACTTTCTAGAAGAGTCTGAATATTCTATCATTAGAATACAGCTGTAATGTAACAAGGGAAACCTTTTCTTTGGCTTTTACTCAGACTAGCATTAGCTATAAGCTAATAGTTGTATCTAGCAGCAGTAGCTTTGTTTACCATGAGAGATGAAAGAATGAAATGTAGCTTCATATACATACATAAGTTAAAGGTTAAAATGGGGTTATTAGTCAGATTCCATGTTTTATTTTAAACCTTTGCAACGCTTTAATGTTCAAAAAATACAATTTTTAAAATTCTTACTAGGGGTGTTGCAATATACTAGTATTGACGATAACCGTGATATTTAAAAAAAGAAATACTGATATGTTAATAATACACATGATAATATTGTGTAAATAATCCAGTGCCTCTTAAATCATTTCCGGTTCTTTCTGTTCTCGCTCGCCCCGTGACACAGTAACTAGCTAGCTAGCTAGCTACTACCACAGTGTGTAGCTACACCTGCCATGCTAAATCATGATGGAGGAGCTGACAGACAGAGTGAGACGCTCTACCCTAACCTGAAAAAAATTAGCTGTCAGTGTGGAGTTTTTAGGATTCGGTAACAAAGACAGGAAGTTGGTAGACGCCCCAGTCTGCAGGAAATGCTGCTTGACAGGAACCACTAAAGGGGGTGATACCACCAACCTGTTCACCACCTTCACCTCCATCATCCTGCAGATTTCACCACATTAGAGACAGGAAGTAGCAGTTAGCTACTGCTACTTCCCCTGGTCATTCCATTATTGTGTACTGGGAGCTGAGCAGTGACTCCTAACATCGCGGCACGCCATCTTGAGCACCGCGCTGCTCAGATTCTCCGTTTTGATGCTGCAAAGTGTGCAGAGTTCAGCCAAACTCAACTTTGACCTTTCTGCCGCTGACCTTTCTAATGCACAGCCAATCAGAAAAAC
>VXCM01008922.1:0-12500 GCA_014773175.1 Lucifuga dentata
AAATGATTGTCAGTAATGTTACATGTATGAAAATTGAATATATTAGGCTCAAACTTGAAAAATGGACGGTATGGTCCTTTAACAATACTTCTGGATGACTAATTAAAATATGTTTGGGAGTTATATGTTATTTGTGAATATCAGATTCTTGATCAGACTTTTGCTGTCTCTGTCTGTTGCTCTCTGTGTTTGTGTTTGTGTGTGTGTTTGTGTGTGTGCGTGCGTTGGTCAACGGTTTTGAAACCTGGCAAATATATTATTGTCATTTTGGGAAAAAAGCCAATAAAATACAACAGATTACACTTTTACCTCAGCAAACACACAATACACACACAGCAGAGGCTAAAGTAAAGCAAGCACACAACACACGCGCACATACATACTTTTGACTGTTTTTCTCTGGGCCTGGTTCAATGAAAGAGCATTACAGGACATATTACATTCACAGTGGTGCACATACTTTTACACCCTGTTATCATTTGTGAAGCAGCAGCAGAACATGTTGTTGAGGCACTGTGCAGATTCCACGTCAAATAACCACCGTCTTTAACTCATATCCACTAAAAGAACATAATATATAGCGCTGCTCCACCACAAATTACACACAACACGGATAAGACATGAAATCAGGCAGAAAACCAAAGCATGAGTTCTGTCAAATCTCAGGCTAATTTGGATCAAATGAATTAAAGGCTAATTCTGCAATTTTTTTTTAAATTAACAACTGAGTTAATTAGCCCTGAGGTTACACAACTTCCTCTGCACAATTAAAGGTAATTCCAACCTTTAAATCAACAAATATCAAACTATATAACTGGAGTTGCATGGGTCTATGTGAAATCTTGACTGCAAACATTTTCAGGTGCATCTTCGGATCTTAAAGGACCATACCATCCATTTTTCAAGTTTGAGCCTAATATATTCAATTTTCATACATGTAACATTACTGACAATCATTTCCCAAAGCATACTACTGGAACGGTGAATTAATTAATTATTTTTAGAAAGCTTGGGATGGTCCAGAACCGCTGATGTGTGGGTCTGTAAAGCCCTTTGAGACATTATATGTGATACTGGGCTACAAATAAAATTGACTTGACATTCAAAGAAAAATACAAAAACATACACAGGCCAATATTTTTTATGTAGTTTGAACATTAATGACATTTGTATGGTGTGTTTCTACAGTATCTTAAAGGACCATACCAGCGGTCATGCATGTTTGAGCCTAATATATTAAATTTTCATACACATAACATTACTGACAGTCATTTCCCAAAGGATAAAACCATATTTCAGCTTTCCTGATACTTTGCAAAATCTCTTAATCTTTCAAAGTAAAATATTCCAGCGATACACCCACCTTTAAAAATCCATGTTTCACCTGCTAATACTTACGCAGCCTTATGAAGTCATGGTCCTTTAAATTTTTCCATAAACGCAGGTCTGTTTTTGGAACTATATTCTCCGGTGGAGGCATACATTGCTTTATATTGCACTTAAACACTAAAATTATGAAACTTCGAAAAAACCTGAATACACGTCTTGTTGGTGATGATGGATTACCTATCCCAAGAACGTTTCAAGTATCAACAAGTTGATTTTAATAGCAGAATGAACTGAAACCAATGGAGGTCTGGAAGGTAGGAAAAACATTTTTAATTCACCGTTCCAGTAGTATGCTTTGGGAAATGATTGTCAGTAACATTAAATGTATGAAAATTGAATATATTAGACTCAAACATGCAAAATGGTGGTATGGTCCTTTAATTAAAGAAGCTGACTGAGTTTATGCTCATGGCTGCCCTGTACATTAGCCATACACACAGCTAAACTGAACAAAAATCTCAGCCAAACCTGCAGGTGCAAACACTGAGACCTCGTAAGGAAACTCTCATTGTGGGTTTGAACTCAAGCAGAAGAACGTTAAGCTGACCGGCGGGACGGTAAGTGAGTTTGAACTCCACGGTTTGGTTTTGCTATAACTGAAGTGAAATTTCCTGTAGCTCAAATGCCTGAGGAAAAAAAAAGAAGCCAAGTAAAAGAGAAAATAATCACTCATCCACACAGATTTCAGTCAAACTTGAATACTCGATAGACAATAAGACAGGTGCATATTAAAACAAAACCAGACTGCATGCTTCCACCGAGGCCCAACATTCCTCCAATTTCACTTTTTTGCTAATATAAAGCCAGACGTTTATGAACACCTCAAAATCAGATGTGTAAAAAAGTGTTATCATGCAAATTCACTGCATTGTAGACGTGATCTTCCTCTGGCTCTTCAGTGCATCCAAACCATTGAGAATGTGTCAAAACCATGCATGCTGCTAAATCAGCCTCATCTGAGCTGTGCATTGGTGGTAGCTGCATGGTTTTAGACTTCATGGTTAATGTTTGGGCGGCACGGTGGCTCAGCAGCTAGCATGGTGCCTCACAGCGAGAAGGTCCTGGGTTCGAGTCCGACCTGGTCCTTTCTATGTGGAGTTTGTATGTTCTTCCTGTGTCTACGTGGGTTTCCTCCCACCTCCAAAGACATGCAGGTCAGGTGATTGGAAACTCTAAATTGAGCGTAGGTGTGAATGAGTTTGTTTGTCTCTATGTGTCAGCCCTGTGATAGACTAATGACCTGTCCAGGTGAGCCCCGCCTCTCGCTCCAGCCCCCCATGACCTTTAATAGGACAAATGATAGAAAATGGATGGATGGTTAATGTACAGCAACACCAAAGATATGATCCCTCTCCGAGCATATATTTGGATCAACATCTAGATCCAGGTTAAATTGCACCTTTTTATGGTCCATAACAGGATATACATGCCTGCATTTTTCATTAAGATTGGTGTCTTATTATATAAGAAATTGGAAAAATATGGTGAAAATGCCTTATCTTGCAATGTTAAGGAAAATTACAAAAATTCCTGCATCCAGATCCGGATCTGTCTCAAAATATAACCATGTCTGCTTTGACCTAAGACCCAAGACTCATATATTATCTTCTTTTTTTTTAGATGTCCTGCTGACAATCAGACAGGGGGACAGACAAACGCTAGTGAAAACTCCACCTCTGTGGTGGAAGTAATAATTGTGATTGCACTATGTCTTACATGGTAATAAATCACGCAAAAACCACAAGCCAAGTCAAGGCCTCTTATTTACTGAAAGCAAAGCTAATTATTATTTAAACCATAACTGTGGCTGCACTGACTCAATAAAAGGTTGAGCATAATACAAGTCCCATTTCTGGAACAAGCTTTTTCGATTTGTCTTTAAAGATTTTCTGTTTCTGATTCTCACTGGAAGTAAATTAATAATTGGTGCAACGTTATTAAGAAGAAAAAGGGACTGGGAATTGAAAAGACATGAAGCATGGCGGAGGGAGAAGAAGGGATTAGGCATTAGACAGTCGACACGTATTCCCCCATGGTTCTCACTCCTGTGGTGTAAAATCATTTACACGGCTTACAGCAGACATGTTCGCTCAATGCTATGGATTCACAGACAAATCCACTCTTAAATTCTTAATAGGAGTGGAAACATCCATTATCATACAAGGAGGGATGCAGGAAGGGAGAGGGAGGACAGAGGAATGGAGGGGAGGCTGAGGAGGAAGAGGGAAGGACAGAATCTGATGTATTAAACATACATAGATGCACTTCAATGTCGGGATCCCCACTTCTTGGGATTTGATCTTCTTTCTAGCCGCCACATATTGGTTGCATGGATTTTTCCACTTCATCTGACCGGAATGTTCCTCTGATCCCAGAGTATGGGGTTACCTCCTGCCAGGAATCGGCACTATTTAGTATCTTTATAATCCCTCATGGAGGAATCATAGGTGCTGGTACTTCCAGACATTTAAAGATGCTTCTGAAAGCAATCGCTTGTAGGGTTATTTCTGTCTTATTTGCATCCATTGCAGCATTTTCTTTATCTCATTTCAGAAGCTTTACACTCTTTTTGCACATGGTTGTTTCAGGTCTAAATTGTGTCAAAAAACAAGCATCAAATATGTCCCCCTTAAGAAAGAAGATGCAATGATGCTGTCAAAAAACAGATAAAGGCAAATAAAAGGACAACATGAAGTCTAAATGTAGCTCAAGAGGTGGCCCAACCAACCAGCTAATAGATACGCTAAAATACGCTAATATAATTAATGTTCTATTTTAAAGAACAGTTCCGTATATACTTGACTATAAGCTGATCTCGAGTATAAGCGACTATAAGCCGACCCCCGATTTTGACCTGCAAATTTAGATTTTTAAAGAAACCCACATATAAGCTNCGACTATAAGCCGACCCCCGATTTTGACCTGCAAATTTAGATTTTTAAAGAAACCCACATATAAGCTGACTCCCTGATGTTGTTCAATCAATTTATTTGTTCAGCAAATTACCTCTTTTTTTTTTTTCTGAGAATTGTCATAGTATTCCTGTGATTTTCTGAAAATAATCCAGGTACCGGTACCGGTAAACAGCTGATTACTGTAAGTGACATTAGCTAACATTAAGTTTTCTGGACTCCTCTTCCTCATCTGAGTCGCATTGATGAAGATAAGGAAAGCTTTACAAATGAGCTATAATTATCACGGTGCTTATTTAGCTTATTTAACTGTGTAATTATGGTGAGTTTGTTTTTTTTTTTTTTTAAGAATCTCACCCATTACGTGTTTTCAGTAATTATCCTGTACCTGAGTCGATGTGGGTCTGTCTATGTGCTGGACATTCCTCCATACGGAGTTTTGGAATTCCCTCAGCCGACCCTCTGATGTTGTTCCATCAATTTATTTGTTTAGCAAATTACCTGTTTTTCTGGGTATTGTCATAGTATTCCTGTGATTTTCTGAAAATAATCCACATACCAGTAAACATGATATTTATTCCAGCAGCTGATTACCGTAACTGATGGATCACGGCTTACTGACCGCCACAAAATATGCTGGATAAGATGTTTAGTCAGGAAATTCATCATTCTAAGGTATGATTTAAACTATTTTCCATGGGTAGTGGTAATATTATTGGGTAGTACTTCCAACCCTGGAAATTTCTTTCTCTGGGATCCGATTTGAATTACTCATGCATAAACCGACCCCTGATTTGCTTTGTGAAGTCTGGTAAAAAAATAAAAAAACAAAAAAAAATTTAAAAAAACCTCAGCTTAAACTTGAGTATATACAGTAATTAACAATATATGTTTTCTCTGACTGAACTCAGGCAAGCTGAAGGGTTAACATTCATACCAGCGGTGGGACTGAAACCCATGAGGACATGTCACCATTACAGCCTGGTGCAACATCTTAACCAGTCAGCCATCCTGGTCACACATCAGCAGCTCATTGATTACAATAAAGCCTATGAGATTAGAATGCTACGCATCGTGATTTGTCCTTCTGGGCTCGTCAACATAAACTCCTCCTCATCTTTATGAGGAACAAGACTGAAAATGCAGAGTCATGTGTTATAAGATGCATATGATATTGGAAAATATGCCAGGTGTTTGAAGAAACAAGTGTCCCTCTCTTAAATTCACACCCTGAGGGGTCACAACCTGCAGGACCCTCCTAAATACTCCTGCAGCTGCAGAACAGAACCTGAATTCAATAACGGCCAAAGCTGTGTTTTTATTATCAGCCTTCACGGGTATCTAACACTGCTCAGCCTCTGGGAGTACACACACACNCACACACACACACACACACACACACACACACACACACACACACACACACACACACGGACGTCCAGGGTGGAAGTAATTAAAGCAAGTGAAGCTAAATTGAAGTATATTGAACTCATCTCTCACACACTGCCACTCTGTCAATAGATCACTCGCCAACGCTATCGACTGCCGCAAAGACTTCCCTCTGCAAAACGCTCTACTCTGCAGTGAGTGTACAAGCTTCCGTCTGTGCGTGTGTGTGTGTGTGTGTGTGTGTGTGAAACAGTTAAGGGACGAAGGCAGAGAAAGACAGGAAAATTAAGAGAGAGACAGAGATGCTCTGTAAAGCCGAATTTGCAAAAACTAATTTTAGAATTGCTCATCATGCTATTCTCTCTCTCTCTCTCTCTCTCTCTCTCTCTCTCTCTCTCTCTCTNTCACCTCATCTGCCCTCCTTTCTACCCTCCTCTCTCCACATTTCCACATGCCCTGTTTTCTCCTTTCTTTCCAAATCCTTTAATCTCTATCTATCTTGTGGGAGGGGTAATGATTTTAACTAAATGAGTCTTGCACTTCCCCACCCCACAAGAACAGTGAATCAATGGAACCACACATGTGTTTTGTGTGTGTGTGTGTGTGTGTGGTNCCCCACAAGAACAGTGAATCAATGGAACCACACATGTGTTTTGTGTGTGTGTGTGTGTGTGTGGTGGGGTGGTGGGGGGCTGTTTTTGTGTTTTCACTCCACAGAGACTGTATAGTCATTATAAATACCAAATACCCTCAGCGACTGCACAGCACAGAGGACAAAGACCTGCTGATGGGAAACGACAAAAAAAATAAATAAATAAATAACAGCAGAGGTTTTCCGGAAACGGCATGGGAATAAAAAGCCATGGATTTTTAAGGAATAATCGGTAGGGATTGTCTACAAGGTCTCAACATGACAAATGTGTGTCAAATGCAGCATCAATGGCGAAAGAGGAAAAATGCCTCTGCTGTTCTGTTGAAATGCCTTTCCCCTCCGCCTGATGGAAATTCAATTGGAGCTGAATTGATTATCTCCGATTTGTGATCAATCCTAAGTGGGTTTGCATCTGCCAGCTCTGTGTCTCCACGGTGACTCTGAGTTCTGCTTCTCTAAACCCTTTTTTATCATCCATTTTCTGCATAATTCACTCCAGTCCTCCTTTTTATGTGTTGATTTTTGCTGTTTGGTGGAATTAATAAGATACATCAGCTTAACCATTAAATAATAATTTTATTTATATAGCATTGTTCTAAATGAAGTTATAAAGTGCTGCACAGAGCAGACATGAAAAAGAAAAAGATAAAAGCCAAACAGACAAAATCAATAAATATGTAATAAAAAAAAATTTAAAAAAAACCCCACAAAAAACAGTGCAACAGTTAAAAGAAGGCCTTATGATAAAAGAAAGTTTTCAGTAATGTTTTAAAAGACAAGACCTAGCCCTGTCATCCTCAAAGTCCAGATCTGGTCCAGATCCAGACCGAACCACAACTGTCTCTGGACTCTGAGCAAATTATACTTTTCATATGTATTATTTATTTATTTAAAAAAGGACAATGCACATTGATAAAACAATTAAAATATAAATGTGCTGGATTTAGCCAAAATTGACTAATTTTCATCTGTTGTCGTTTGCTGAGATGATAAGACTAAAATACTATTATATAATTGATATATATTATTGTATATATATAGTACGTATATTGTAATATAAAAAAATAATATATGTGTTATTTATTTTATCTGCAAAACATTGCTGCAACACAATGAGTCAAAATTCTCTGCGGAGAAAGCAAAACCAAATGTCCGACCGCTCCACCATCTGTGTGAGAAAATATTGGAGCAGTCGGACATTTAATTCATAAAACACTATTAACCACTTTTAACATGCTGATAAGGGTTAGGAGACGAAAACGCCAATGATACCTGAGGTAAGGTGAATAAGTCCGTAATTGTCCGCTGTTGCTCCACACCAAGAAAATTATGAAAGAAAAAAATTATGTTTGCTTAGTTTAAGTTTATTTTAATTAATATTATATTGTGCAGTTCAAAGACCACCAGCCAGCCCACCAATGGCTGCAGCCCACCGGGAAAAGTCCCGGTGGGCTGCAGCCATGAATGAATGAAGTCTAGGAAGAGGAAGAGGTGCAGTGCCGCTAGAATGTGTAGGAGATCGATCAAAAGTTGCCATTTAAATAAAACCGACTTATCAACTGATTGGGCTTAAATATCAGATATATTGATCACGAACACTTTTAAAATGTCACTCACATTTCATTTACTACCAGACTGAAATAGGTTTTAATTTTTGCGTAATGATGTGTTTTATGAATCACTTCCCCAACATGAAATAAAGAAATATCATAATTATGGCTATTTCAAGGCATATGCTAAAAGAACGTGGTAACTGGTATTTATGCATAAGGAAACATGGTTGTGTGATGCTGTTTTCCCCGTAATAACATGTTAAATCTACTGTGTTTTATGAATTACCCACTATGTTTGGAGGAGAAAGGGCACCAACACCAAAACCTCATCCGAACTGGTGAAGTACGGGTGGAGAATGACAGTTTTTGGCTGCTTTGCTACCTCAGGACCTGGACAGCTTGCAGTCAGTAAGGGACAAATAAATTCCAAATTCCATAGAGAATGTCAGGAGAGTAGTTTGTCTGTATCAGACCACATTTGATGAGTTATTTTCCACATTTGGTGGAAATCCAAAAAAAAAAAAAAAACCCCAAGGCTTCAGAAGCTAAAAGTCTGCATACGTGACGCTGTTATGAATTCATGTACACCTCTTGCATATTGCAAAGTGCGAGACGTATACAAGTCGTTCAATAACATATTTTTTACAGAAGCTTTTATTCTGTCTTCCTGTCTGTCTCGCTCACTCAATCACAAAAACACACACACACACACGCACACACGCTGCAGGTTAAACAGTCTGTACAATGTGGAGAGCCTATCAAAGCATGGTGGTTTCCTCCTGCTGCTGTGACAGCTTTAAGCCTCACACATGAAAGACTGACAAGAAAGTTTTATTACACCTTTTTCCTCAAGGGGAATGTGTGTGTGTATGTGTGTTTGTGCGTGTGTGTGTTCTCAGCTGGGAGAGGTGTAGACAGCACTGAAGACTTGCCAAACTTTCTGAAAACAACATGACTTAACCTCGCACAGTGCTTTTATCTGCTGCTCTTTCATGAAACATGTAGCTGTCAGTGCTAACAGGAGGCATTAATCCCCCCCCCCCCCNACACACACACACACACACACACACACACACTGAGGTTTGGCTGATTTACAGATGGGTGACAAATTAAAGGAAAACCAAACATAATGGGGGTAATTCATAAAACACAGCACCAGATTTATCGTGTCGATAAGGGCAAATATCGTCACGCAACTATGTTCCATCATTCCTGAACGCCAGCTAATGCTACTTTTAGCATTTACCTTCAAAGAGGTGTTACTGCTGTATTTCCTTATTTACACATCAGGAGAGCGATTCTTAAAACACCATCAAGCAAAAATTCAGACCTGTTTCAGTCTGACGGTAAATTTCAGCGATATGAAATTGGGGTGATGTTTTGTGTGTATTTACCTCACATATGTTAGTGATCAATACATTTGATAGATCAGCTGATCAGTTTATTTACAGGGTGAGTTTTGATCCAATCTCACACACATTCTTGTGGCATAGCGCCTCTTCCTCCAGAATCACTCTGCACTCTCTCTCTCTCTCTTTCTCACACATACACACACACCACCCTCCACTTCCGTACACCCAGACTCTCTGTAGTGTTTGGATCTCTTATCTCTCTCATCGTGACGTGCCGATATTCATGTTTTTACCTGTGACACCACTGACAGCAACGTGTTTTGTAACGGGACAACGATGCACTGGTTAACATAAGTGAAGCTTTATGAATTAAATCATCATGGTGCTTATTTAGCATGACGCTGTGCAGTTAGCACGATTTTTCATGAATTATCTTCTAAGTGTCTTACTCAGGCATTGGGCTAGCATAAGCCACCAGATAGCTTCAGTGAGCTTGAGCATAGAATGTAAAAGTTTCTACCAGGGTCAGATTGACTGTTGGGAGAGGCAGGACTTTTACCAGTGGGCTGCAGCCATTGGTTGGGTGGGCCGGCTGCTGGCCTTTGCCCTGCACAATATAATATTAATTAAAATTAACTTAAACTAAGCAAACATAATTTTTTTTCTTTCATAATTTTCTTGGCGCTTAGATGAAGAGAAAGGGTGACGTGAAGAAACAATGGACAATTACAGACTTATTCGCCCCCAGCATCTTTGGGCCATCCTGTACCCCCCACCCCCGCTAGACACCTTAAATTCCCAGTAAAAATTACGATCCCACTCCGACCCTGACCTCTACCGAATAACTCTTCCCTCATTTGGTACGATACGGTACAATACAGTACGATACGATACAATATAATTTATTGTCTCCGTGGGGAAATTTATATCTTGTAGTAAATCACACCCGAAATCGCATATCGCACAAAATTCCACATATTACACATAACATTTGCATAGAGGTACTCCATATCGTCTGCCAGAGGGTAAGAGCTCATATTCGGCGTGGAGAATATGAGATGGATTTTCTGTGCAAGCCTGGTGATTTGCTGCTGCTGATGATGATGAAGAGTCTTGTCTTATAGAAATGGTCTAAAAAAGTCAAAGTATTCAACTGACTTAAGATCTGGTGACTGCAAAGTCATAGCATATGATTTATGATATGATCATTTTCGTACTCATAAACCATTCAGTGACCTTCTTACTTTATGGATGACACCATGAGGGCTGAAGAATGCTTCCATCTCTCCAGTAGAGCTTCAGAGATTTGTATAATCCATGCCAAAGTGTGCTGGAGCTGTTCTGGCGGCTGATGGCGGTCCGACACCTTAACAAGGCAATTTAGCTGGTTTTTGTCCTTTATCACTCATTGTAAATTTTTAAAGACTGACAATAAATCCAGAAGTTTTAGACTGATTACAGCACAGATTATGTATTATGAATTTGATGCATCAGGATCATTTAATTATTAAATTGTAGAAAAAAAAATTAATAATCTCAACTTTACTCCAAATTGTCCTCAGTTTGCATGCTCACAAATAACGTAATTACCCTGATAAAGTTACGATTACCTTGATTAAAAGTTTTTGATTTTTTTTGATGACCAACTTTCTCAACAGACCCAGTTACAGGGTTTGTTTCTGATGGTTAACATCTTGAAGACCGGCGGTGCCCAAGGATTAACATGTATTTTGTATGTAAGATATTCATGTCCATATTACCTGGTTGATCTGGATTACGTGGATGAACATTTTAACATACAATAAGGTAAAAATAACTTAAATGCAGCATCAGATCTGCAATTATCTTTTTACATATATGTGTGTGTGTATACAAAATTCATATCAGCAGTAGCAATCACAGATATCTGCACTTTGTCATCCCTTCATTTTGTGGCGAGAGAGAGAGAGAGAGAGAGAGAGAGAAGGTGTTTGCTTGTGATGACAGTATCCATACCTGTGGCATTACGACATGCAGAGGTGACAGGCAATATTTGGAAAAGCGTTGTGTGTATGTGTGTGTGTGTGTGTGTGTGTGTGTGTGTGTGTGAAGGCCAAATAGCATAGCAGGAGAGATATGGAATGCTTGTTTTAGGTAGTGTTGAGCTGAACTCATGAACAAATACAGCCAGTAACTATGGCAATAGCAAACATATGAAACACCACACGGCACACCATACACACACAGAAACACACACACACACAGAGAGACCGAGAGAGAGAGAGAGACTGTACATGTACATTCTGTTGTTATCAAAAGATCAGGGTATGAGTGATCTTCGCCTTTCTAAGCCAGGGAGTTTCCTTACCTGGCTGCAGCTCCTTTAAATTATTATATGTGTATGCTTGTGTGTGTGTGTGTGCGAGGATTAGGTGTGTACACTCTAACCACTTCCAATAACATTGTCAGCATAGGTTGTTCTTGACTTAGATGTACCTCAATTACACACTCATGAGTGCAGGTGAGCACATGCATTCAATCACTCACTCACTCACACATGCACACACACGTGAACACACACACACGCACACTTTCTCTTGTACTCTTCAGAGGAATAGTGAATCATATTCTCGCTCTTCATTGATAAAAAAAAAAAAGCCCACATTTTGCTCCTCTGCAGTCTTATTCACCAGTTATTTTTTTGTGATATTGCTGCACAAACCTATGTCACTTTAAATCATATTCTTCAGTACTCCCACTGAGATTTACGAAGGCGTGCATAAATACACTCGGTAGCCTCAGTCTGGGTTAAATGAGGCTAGAGTCTGTAGCTGTAACGAGGTAAAGTTGTGGCTTCTGACAGTGTAGTTGATACTTGTTGGTAAAAGATTTCTTTTTGCATCATTTTAGAAATAATTTATTTGACATGTGGCTTTTGTGTTGAAACGATGTTGTTTGCAGTTTACATTTGTGGCGTAATTCGTTTGATTCCTGCCATACAAACATGAACTTGCTGTTCCATGTTTTTCCAGCAGAAGCACTGCAACGCATTTAATCAAAACTCAGTTCTGAGAGTAATGGATCAGAGCGTTGGTATTGTGCTGTAATCTAACTATTATACAGGAATCTCTGTCTGTGGCATCAACATCTCTAGAACCCGGCAATATATGAAGTTGAAATTCAGCAGATTTATTGCTCAGGATCCAAAAATGTGCAGTGACGCATGTGAAGTTTGTTTGGATGAGCGATTCTCAAACTGAGCTGTGCTGGTAGA
>VXCM01008922.1:17500-34843 GCA_014773175.1 Lucifuga dentata
AACGACTGCTGCAACCTGTTTCAACCCAGCATTTTCCCATGTTGTAATCTTCTTGCCATCTCCCTTCATCTTGCAGCCATTAGGACCTTCTAGTGTTACCTGGTCTGTCTGCGGCCCGGCCGAGGCGCAGAGCCCCGCTCTTTGTCCAGGCCGGGGCAGCAGGTGAATAGGATGCCCATGCGAGGGGCCTCTCAGCCCAGATACACCTGATAACCCCCCCCCCAGCCTCCAAAGGCTCCATGGACCCCTAAAACCCTGCAGCTCCTCCCACTCTTGTCTGCTTGCCAGCTGCCTTTTCCACTCACACACACACACAACAAGAATGAAGGATGCTATTGTTGACAACAGTATTAGCAGCCCTGGCCTCCCAGCGCGCGTGTGTGAATGTGTGTGTGCTGTGTGTAGTTCTGCCCTCTCTCTCTCTCTTTTTTTTTTGTAGAGCATCACCGTGTATGTGGGCTCTGTCCTGTTGTCTGTGCCTTGCATCTGTTCACCTTTGAAGTTCCCAACATGCATTTCTGTAGCCGTCTGTCTCCGCTGCTTTGATTCCCTTTCTTTCTTGTTACAGGAGTTGGGAGATCCGCAGATAAAACCATTCAGTCTCCACTCGGCTATATGTTACTGAAAAAAAAAAAACCTGACTNGGGGGGGGGGGGGTTACATATTTAAAGGACCATACCACCCATTTGGCATGTTCAAGTTTAATATATTCAATTTTCATGCATGTAACATTACTGACAATCATTTCCCAAAGGATAAAACCATATTTCAGTTTTCCTGATATTTTGCAAGTCAAATATTCAAGCGAGACATCCACCTTAAAAATCGATGTTTTGCCTGCTAATAGTTATGCAAAATTATGAAGTTTATTATGAGGCATATAGGTCAGTAAATAATGTTAAACTGTATATGAATATATGGTTGTTCGGAAACTATCCTTATATTTATCTGTAAATTTTTGTTGATATTTATATAAGCATTAAGTTGGTAAATATAATCAAACAAGCAGGAAATGATAAGAGATGAGCTGCAGAAATATGTAGCGGGTAGGAGTTAATAAGTTATACTTCATCCTACTCGTTTTCAGACAACTTTTTTTCTTTTTGACTGTCTGTTTTGTTTTTTGTTTTTTGTTTTTTTGTTGTTGTAGTGTTATGTCTGAAATAAATAAATAAATGAAATGAAATGAAATGAAGTCACAGTCGTTTAAATTTTTCTATAAATGCAGGTCTTCTTTTGGGACTATATTCCCTGATGGAGACATACATTCACGCCATCTTGTTATTGCGCTTAAATGCTAAAATTATGTAACTTTAAAAAAAAAAACAAACTTGAATACACGTCTTGTTGGCGATGATGGATTACCTATCCAAGAATGTTTCAAATATCAACAAGTTGATTTTAATAGAGAATGAACTGAAACCAATGGCGGTCTGGAAGGTAGGAAAAACATTTTTAATTCACCGTTCCAGTAGTATGCTTTGGGAAATGTCAGCAACGTAACATTTATGAAAATTGAATATATTAGGCTCAAACATGCAAAATGGCCGGTATGGTCCTTTAAATTTTAGGTGTTTGATCTGCTTCCTTTTGCATCTGTTAATCTGCATGTTTAGACGCCTGCAAGCGTCTGGATGTGCAGACTGAGTCCAGCATCGTGTTTGACAAACCGTCCCGGAGATGTCGTTCACACTGGAGCATCGCTGCTCTTCCTGTTAGACTATCACTCTCACTTTTTCCTTTTTACTGCGTCACCAACGTGCCATCACTTTTTAAAAGCCCACATGTGCCTTAAAACAAGCTCTCACATTTGCAGCTTCTTGGTAGTTTGGCTGAGCTGGCCTAAGTACAATACAATGAAACTGTTTTATTGCCTTTTACTACTTTCACACACAATAGCAGTGGTCATAAACATCCCCCAACATCAATCTGTCACAGCTGCATCTTCCTCTTGTCAGGTGAAAACACAGAACTTCCAAAATTTTAACATTTCAAGAGCATCCCCCCCTTTTTTGGCTTGATCAAAGCTCTCTTTTGAGATTATCATTATTATTATGATNCAAGAGCATCCCCCCCTTTTTTGGCTTGATCAAAGCTCTCTTTTGAGATTATCATTATTATTATGATATATTATTATGATTGACAGGAACACAGAATGGTCACCAGGACCATGTAGTCAACCCATCATCAATAGGTGGACTGCGGTCTGGATCTGGACCAAAATACAATTTACTGTATATACTCGAGTATAAACCGAGTTTTTTTTCACCAAATTTCACAACATGAGTAATTCAAAATCAGATCCCAGAGAAGGAAATTTCCAGGGGTGGAAATACTACCCATTACCACTACCCATGGAAAATAGTTTAAATCATACCTTAGAATGATGTATTTCCTGACTAAACATCTTATCCAGCACATTTTGCGGCGGTCAGTAAGCCGTGATCCATCAGCGGTAATCAGCTGCTGAAATAAATATCATTTTCACAGTATGTGGATTATTTTCAGAAAATCACAGGAATACTATGACAATACCCAGAAAAACAGGTAATTTGCTAAACAAATAAATTGATGGAACAACATCAGGAAGTCGGCTGAGGGAATTCCAAAACTCCGTATGGAGGAATGTCCAGCACATAGACAGACCCACATTGACTCAGGTACAGGATAATTACTGAAAACACGTAACAGGTGAGATTCTTTAAAAAAAGAAAAAAAAACTCACCATAATTCCACAGGTAAATATGCTAAATAAGCATCATGAGAATTATAGCTCATTTGTAAAGCTTTCCTTCCCTTCATCAACGCGACTCAGACGAGGAAGAGGAGTCCAGAAAACTTAATGTTAGCTAATGTCACTTACAGTAATCAGCTGTTTACTGGTACCGGTACCTGGATTATTTTCAGAAAATCACAGGAATACTATGACAATTCTCAGAAAAAACAGGTAAATTGCTGAACAAATGGAACAACATCAGGGGGTCGGCTTATAGTCGAGATCGGCTTATACTTGAGTATATACGATAATTCTGGCCTTCAGTACTTCCTGTCTGGAAATCTTATTTTGAAAGAATATACATCTGACGTTGTTAGATTTTGACAAAAAAAAAAAAAAAAAAAAAAGGAAAACGGTAAAACAGCTACTGCACACTAACTTTTGCATGTGTTGAGAATAATTTTAATGTTTTCTGATTTTATTCTTCATAAGACTTGAAGACATGAGTGTTTAGTGGCAGATTTCATCATAATCATTTTATTCCTCTTTTTTCCTGCTTTTACTTCATGTGAAATCTTTTTTTTTTTTTTTTNTTTTTTTTTTTTTTTGACTCATCATCAGAAAAAATCTGCATTGATCTCTAGGGAATGCTGGCGTGTCATTAAACCTGAGTCAGTGTGTGTCAGCCTGAACATATGTGTCTATGAGAAATGATAAATGGCTTGTTTCGACCTCTCAGCTGTTGAGACAAGTGGACAGGCTCTTCTACACAATCCAACAACTATGGCCTTGTCAGCAGAAACAAATGATCTATTCGATTTAGAGCGCACAAGCACACACACACACACTCACTTTCACAGCTTTAGAACAGCCCGGTCAGTCGTGAGCATGATGGATTGGACCTGAGTTGTGTCGTGTCTGGGTTATTGATAGGCAGGTATTGGAACAGCAGCATGATATATTAATAGACTGGAACTAAACGCCATTTCTGACAAAAGAATGAGGAGGAAATAGAAGGAAGGTGAAAGAGAAGGGCAAATGTGAGGGGGGGGGGGGGNGGGGGGGGGGGTTAAAGGCAATGACAGTAGCCATACCTGAGGCATGACAACATGTGGAAGTGATGGTAGCACGAAGAACAACACATTTACGTGTGTCTGAGAATTTCAAGTATGTCTGTTATCACTTTCTGGTGCGAGGACTTCACATTTTTTGTTTTCTCAATGGAAATTCCCTTCATCTTTGGAACATTTCATGTACCCCCCTCCCAAAATACACACACCTCTCTCTCTCTCTCTGTAACCCACATCCTGTTGTGGTTCTTCTTCTCTCCTCTGCTTTGATATCCGAGAACCGCTGACTTACGTGGACAGACAAAGCGTACCTTTGTCTTTGCCACGGTGCACCAGTGTTTGTCATCATTTGTTGCAATCTGTGTTTTTGCAAACATGAACGTGCACGTACACACACATACGCTTTCTTTTCCGTTCATCTCAACGGTAAATCTATGCCAAGGATTTGTATTTGGTATTACACTTTAAACCAGTCTTAGATGCAGAAAAGGCATAATGCAGAAATCTGTGTGTGTGTGTGTTGATGCAGCACTGCAGCCCAATCTATACAAATGATTTCCCATAGACGCCTCAAGTTGATGTGGGAGTTGGTGAGGGAGGGACAATGGGAGCAAAAGGAGGTAAAGAAGGATGTAGAGATGGATAGATGATGGATGGATGGGAGGAAAGAATGGAATAGAGGGTATGGAAAGATAAATACCTGATATGTGACCTCTAAAACTTACAATTTTCTTTAAAGCCTTGTGAGAAAACTGTAAAAATTTTAATTTTTAGACTAGTTTTGTGTGTGTAAACAAAAAAACAAAAACAAAAACAAAAAAAAACTTGTTATAAGCTTCAACTTGCAGCTGCTCATCTTTGCTAAAACAGTTTTTGCATATTTGGCAATAACTTTCCTAATCTTCCACGTCACCTATCAAATGCCACTTTTCCCTGATTTTACCTCTGACTGTCAAGCTATTAAACCTCTTTGTAGGTGCATTATTTGCCTCATTTTACTTTTAAAACTCACACACAGACTTATTCTAAAGCAGAAACTTTTTTTTTTGGTCTTATAAACTATGATTTGGTCACTTCTCAGACTTATCAAATGTGCTTGTCTTTTTTTTTTNTTTTTTTTTTTTTTTTTTTTTGAAACAGTATCAGCAGAAGAAAACAGCTTAAAGGACCTGAAGTAGCCGAAGGTAATCTACCTCAAATGTGTGCAATCAATATTCAATTTATCTGGTGATTTAAAGGACCATACCGTCCATTTTGCATGTTTGAGCCTAATATATTCAATTTTCATAAATGTTACGTTGCTGACATTTCCCAAAGCGTACTATTGGAACGGTGAATTAAAAATGTTTTTCCTACCTTCCAGACCTCCATTGCTTTCAGTTCATTCTGCTATTAAAATCAACTTGTTGATACTTGAAACATTCTTGGGATAGGTAATCCATCATCACCAACAAGACGTGTATTCAGGTTTTTTTAGAAGTTATGTAATTTTAGTGTTTAAGCTCAATAAAAAGCGTGGAGTGAATGTATGCCTCCACCGGGGAATACAGTCCCAAAAGAAGACCTGCGTTTATTGAAAAATTTAAACAGCTGTGACTTCATAAGGCTGTGTAACTATTAACAGGCAAAACATCGGTTTGTAAGGTGGGTGTATCAGTAGAATATTTAAATTTGAAAGATTAAGAGATTTTGCAAAATATCAGGAAAGCTGAAATACGGTTTTATCCTTTGGGAAATGATTGCCAGTAACGTAACATGTATGAAAATTGACTATATTAAGCTCAAACATGCATGACTGCCAGTATGGTCCTTTAAGATACTGTAGAAACACACCATACAAACATCATTAATGTTCAAACTACATAAAATATATTGGCCTGTGTATGTTTTTGTACTTTTCTTTGAATGTCAAGTCAAGTTTACTTGTAGCCCAGTATCACATATAATGTCTCAAAGGGCTTTACAGACCCACACATCAGCGGTTCTGGACNTTGTAGCCCAGTATCACATATAATGTCTCAAAGGGCTTTACAGACCCACACATCAGCGGTTCTGGACCAGCCTCAGCTCTAAGAAGACGAGGAAAAACTCTGTAAAAACCTTATTATATAAGGAAAAATGGCAGAAACCTCAGGAGAGGCTTTTCAAAGAGAGATTCCCTCTCCTCAGATGACCAGGTGATGCAACTGGAGCTGCAGGTGTATTAACAGGTACAAATATCAAAAACAAGGAAAATATATTACAGAATAATATGAACAGCAAATGTGTATGAGGGTCAGGTGTTGTCTACAGCGGGGTGCTCAAATACAAATCTTAAAGGTCCGCAAAGTAAATTTTCAATAAGACAAAGGTATTAAGGTCAGTCAAGCCAGGGTTAGACTGGGATCCTACTTTTTACCGGGAATTTAAGGTGTTCGGGGGGAATGAAAGCTGAGCTGTCAAGCCCAACGCTGTGTCAACCCATCGTTGTCATGGAGATGACGGGACGCTGAATGTGACTGGACCAAACCAAAGCAGAGNACCCATCGTTGTCATGGAGATGACGGGACGCTGAATGTGACTGGACCAAACCAAAGCAGAGTAGACGTTCTCACAGACAGTGGAGCAGTTGGACATTCCGAGCGCTGATTACAGCGGAGAAAGCAGAGAATTTTTACTCGTTGTGTCGCAGCGATGTCTCACAAATAATACAGATAATACACATGAAAAGGAAGAGTACTACAGATGCAGTATTTGCTTTGAGGATGTTGATAGAGAAGTACAGAGAAGGTCAGAGGGAGCTGCATTGTGCCTTTGTAGATCTAGAGAAAGCATATGACAGGGTGCCGAGAGAGGAACTGTGGTGTTGTATGAGGAAGTCTGGAGTGGCAGAGAAGTATGTTAGAGTGGTGCAGGACATGTATGAGAGCTGTAAGACAGTGGTGAGGTGTGCCGTAGGTGTGACAGAGGAGTTCAAGGTGGAAGTGGGACTACACCAAGGATCAGCTCTGAGCCCCTTCTTGTTTGCTGTAGTGATGGACAGGCTGACAGATGAGGTTAGACAAGAATCCCCTTGGACTATGATGTTTGCAGATGACATTGTGATCTGTAGTGAGAGCAGGGAGCAGGTGGAGGAAAACCTAGAGAGGTGGAGATATGCCCTGGAAAGGAGAGGAATGAAGGTTAGCCGCAGCAAGACAGAATACATGGCTGTGAATGAGAGGGACTCAAGTGGAATGGTGAGGTTACAGGGAATAGAGATAAAGAAGGTGGAGGATTTTAAGTACTTAGGGTCCACAGTCCAGAGCAATGGAGAGTGTGGAAAAGAGGTGAAGAAACGTGTGCAAGCAGGTTGGAATGGGTGGAGAAAAGTGTCAGGTGTGATGTGTGACAAAAGAGTCTCGGCAAGAATGAAAGGAAAGGTGTACAAAACGGTGGTGAGACCAGCGATGTTGTATGGCTTAGAGACAGTGGCACTGAGGAAAAGACAGGAGGCAGAGCTAGAGGTAGCAGAGACTAAAATGCTGAGGTTCTCTTTGGGAGTGACGAGGATGGATAGGATCAGGAACGAGTACATCAGAGGGACAGCGCATGTTAGATGTTTTGGAGATAAAGTCAGAGAGGCCAGACTGAGATGGTTTGGACATGTACAGAGGAGGGATAGTGAACATATCGGTAGAAGGATGCTGAGGTTGGAACTGCCAGGCAGGAGGCCTAGAGGAAGACCAAAGAGGAGATTTATGGATGTAGTGAAAGAGGACATGAAGTTAGTTGGTGTGAGAGAAGAGGAGGCAGAGGATAGGGTTAGATGGAGGCAGATGATTCGCTGTGGTGACCCCTGAAGGGAAAGCCGAAAGGAAAAGAAGAAGACACATGAAAAGGATAATTTGCTCAGTTGTGGTTCGGTCCGGATCCGGACCAGAGTCCGGACTTTGAGGATGACTGGCCCACACAACATACTGTAGGGTTGAGAATATTTTTCTGCTATCATTCATTTGGGTGTGCATGTTTCTGGGTGAGTATATGTTCTCTCTCTCTCTCTCTTTCTCTATGTGTGTGTGTGTGTGTGCATGTGTGTGTGTATGTGTGAGAACCTGCACAGAGGAATTTCCTCCCATCACCTCACATTGTTCAGACTAATAGTGAGTCAAAGACAACAGGGCACGACAGAAATGCTCCACACCCTGCAGGGCGTCTCTGAGGAACCATCAGTACTTCCAGGTCGAAAGGTCAGCAGGATGATCTCAAGGGCAACACACAAACACACACACTGCAGACAACTCCAAGTCATATCTCCAATTAAGTGTCAAATGGAGTGTTTAAGAAATCAGATTTCAGATGCACCTGTATTGTACCATATGAAATATCTTGATTCGGTTGTTTTCTAAACTATCAATGCTTGGAAACCAGGCAGAACATGGATGATCAGTTTACTCAAAGAAGGAAAAAACTGAGTCAAGAAAATCAAGAGGATCAATACAACTTCAGATTGAATTAGTTCTGCTTGAACTGCAGCGTGTTTAAAACCAGAAAGCCTCTGATTTTGTCAATATAAATCCAGACTTGCTGTCGTTATCTTGAAATTATCCATCCATTCATTCTCTGTACCGCTATGTCCTGCTATAGGTAGGAGCTGAAGCCGATCCTGCAGTGAAAGCAGGAAACGTCCTGTACAGTCAGTGGCAGGCCGTGTATTTTACACCTAGGCCTTCAGTGCTATCCTCCCGCAATTAAACCACCTTCTAATAACCTCAGCATGACACTAGAGCTATATGCTGCCGTTATTAGACATAACCAGCCCATATTCACAGCTTTATCGAGTGGAATAAAGTGATTTAACACGAGGATCAACACCTGTGACAGTTACAACACATGAACTGCAGAGACATGAATAGGATGTAGCATTATTACACATTATGACAGGATGCTGCATCAATATAAACATGGCATAGCCTAAATCAGTGTCATTACCAAAGAAACAAGAACAAACTCACAACAACCATCACATTTACTCATACGACCAGCAAGTAAGCAAAAATGCTGTAAAACACAAATAACACAATCAGATTCAACAGGCTTCTCCACAGATTCCAGCCACATAAAAATCCATCAGACTTACCAAAGCTGCTCATCATCTGAAGACAAAGTCCGTCCTCCTTTCTGTCTTTAGAAAGAGTTTAACCACACGGTTGTAGATATTTCCAGCTTTTCTTTAAAGATCCTTCTGGAAAAATGCTAGTAAATCCATTTATTCTTCTCCTTCAGCCATTGTGCGTTAAAAAACAACAGGACTAAGTAAAAATCTAAACAAAACATCTAAAGCACTATATCTAAAAATCTAAACGTCAAGAAAGAAAGTTTAAATAAACATTAGATAATGCTATGTTGCGTGCTAGCTAGTTTTACTCCAGCTAACTGGCCCTCTTCTTCTTCTGATGAATTTCTGGCAGGCTGTAGCTGTTAGCATAATGCTGTACTCCGATGACGTAGGCCAAGGCCAGCTAGAAGGCCCTGACATGTAAAAGAATACGCCCAACATGGCAAACTCGAAATCTGATTGGTTAAAGTATATGACAATCAACAACGTTGTCCCATTTGCTTGAATAGCAGAGGGGATTCACTGGAGATTCTGAAGGCCTCAGGCTAGATTTTTTTTACCCGGAGACAGCACAGGGGGAAAATCTGATTGGATAAAAGCTCTAATTTATATGAGCTGCACTGGAAGCAGCGAAACTGAGGGAGAGAGAGAGTAGCAATGAAATGACATTAAAAATAAACTGATGGTAGCAAACTTTGTAAAATAAATACAACATTAATTAAAATATAGGTTATAATTTTCTGATTCTGACAACCTCAAGGCCAGCAGAGAAGGCCTTGCTGGCCCTGACGACACACCACTGTGGTACAGTCCATCACAGGGCTAACACACACACACAGACAGACAGACACACACACACACAGAAATATTCACACCAACAGGCAATTTAGAGTTTCCAGTTCACCTAAGCTACATGTATTTTGAGGGAGGAAACTGGAGCACCTGGCAGAAATCCACAGACACATAAGGAAAATGTGCAACAAGTCTCCAGTTAGCAATCAGACCTTCTAGCAATGAGACCAGAATGCTAACATGCTAACAACCAAGCCACTGCACCTGCAAGTGCAAGAACATGTCAAAACATGTTATGTTACTGAATCTACATCATCGTATCACACATTGCATGTTTCCAGCCTTATTGCTAAATGTGACCCCTGACCTCACCATGCATATATACTTAAAAAATGACCGTCCCTTCTAGATTCAGACGTACAGTACATGCTGGCAGGTTAAACATTGAATCACATCCGCTCATTTGAGAAGAGGAAATCTGTCTTTGAATAGTCTCTCCTGAGGTTTCTTCCATTTTCCTTATAAAATAAGATTTTAGGGAGTTTTTCCTCGTCTTCTTTGAGAGTTTGGGCTGGTTGGGAACCGCTGATGTATGCATCTGTGAAGCCCTTTGAGACATTGGATGTGATACTGGGCTACAAATAAATTTGACTTGACTTGAATTTTAAGGTGGGTCGTATTGCTTGAACGTTTGATTTTGAAAAATTAGGGGATTTGACAAAATAGCACAAAATTAAAATACGATTTATGGTTTGGGAAAAGATTGTCAGTAATGAAACATGAATGCATGTGTTTAATGAGCTCAAATATGCAAAATCACCGGAATGGTCCTTTAAATGTTATTGTCTCATAGAAACATTATAGTATTTTAACTATAATAGGAAAAATACAGGCAATCTAACAGCAATGCTATACAAATACAGCACATCGCCTGGTCCTATGTTTGAACCTGGTTATTTTATTAAAAAAAAAAAAAAAAAANAAAAAAAAAAAAAAAAAAGGAGCTAGAGATGATGAGAAAGACATGACATCAACCATCTCTGTATTTATTGTATTTCCTGGTTTCCCACGATTAGCAGAGGAAAATCACTCTGAAAGAAGATTAAAAAAAAACAAAAAAAACAGAAGCTGTCAGTGGAATATGGAGACAAGTGAACATTTCCCTTTCCCTCCATCATTTTTGCTCTTTCATTTGAAGTCTCTCAAACGATCCTGGGAAAATAGCAAAATGTTCTTTTACACCGATAAGTACACTTAAGGTGCCCTTCAGCAAGGTCCTAAACTAGTCTACACCCTACACCTCCACCATTACTTTTGAACCAATCCAACATGTTTTTCCAAACCAAAAGCATAGATTCCTGTAACCCAGACTAAAAATGTTATATCTTCATTGTAACAGAAAATAATCTGTAGATTATGTTTATAATCTGGCTGAATAAACAGACTAATTTAATCTGGAGTTAATTGTACGTACACGTGGTTATGTCCATGCTAACGTGGGTGAATTTATAAATGCTATTTACATGTCAAACAGCCATAGATCTGCATTTATAGATTGTTTTCTGAAACTTCAACATCTACACTGAAATGGAACAAAACAACAGGAAATTATATTTCATCTGGCAAAAAAAATACACATTTAGCTTTACTACCATCATCTGGAAAGGAGTGGGACTGCAGGGACAGACATGATCAGATACTCCAGATGCAAACAGGCGTTAGCATTGGCATATTTCTCTTTCCGATGTCAGAATATTACCAAGTATAAAATACTGATATGACTGGGGGTCATAAATGCTAACTGCTAACAGAGCTAATGGGAAAGTTGGCTTCGAAACATGACTGATACGTGAAATTATCAACCATGCCTGTGAAGGCCAAGACAGGAAAAAGGATGAGTTTTGCTGTTCTAATGGACATGGTGTGTGTGTGTGTGTGTGTGTGACAGGGTTTTCATCGTGGGGTGTGAGAACGATGGTTACATGCTGTGTTAAAATAATGAGGGTTATGACCTACACACACATTGTTAGTGAGGTTGGAGGTGTGAGTGTATGAGCACTCACATTCACATGACACTGTTTTATGCATTATGAGGCGTGTGTGTGTGTGTGTGTGCGTGTGTGTGAAATGGAACTCAGGGGAACCCTCCACTTGACTTGCTATTGTTCAGCCCTTCCTGCTGAAAAGAGGAACTGGTGCCTCTATTGCTGTCTGGCTTCTTCTCTCCCTCCTTTTCTCCCTCACCCTTTTTCTTCACTCTCCCTTATTTCATCTGTTTATCTTAATCTTCCCTCCTCTAACATCCTCCCTTTTCTCCAATGATGCAGCTAAAACAGCATAACAGACCTAGACTCACTTTAGCCTGTCTCTTCATTCTAAGAAAAATGTTTGACTGCCTTTCTTATCAGATAGAAAACATCATGACATAAACTTACATTAGGACACACACACACACACACACACACACACACACACACACACACACGTCATTGCTCCAGATGTGAGTTAGGTTTTGCTGCCATCTGTTGTTGCAGACATGTCATAATCAAAGAAGAAGAAAATGAATAATAATATTAAACTCACGTCAAATTTTAAAGTGTGAAAATATCCTGTTTTTGTCTTTCATGCAAATATATCCATTGTCTTTTGGTTATTTAAATAAATCCTCTAGTCACATTGTTAGTTAAAGGACCATACCACCCATTTTGCATGTTTGAGCCTAATATATTCAATTTTCATACATGTAACGTTACTGACAATCATTTCTCAAAGCATACTACTGGAATGGTGAATTAAAAATGTTTTTCCTACCTTCCAGACCTCCACTGGCTTCAGTTCATTCTGGTATTTCCAGATGTTTTGCAAAATCTCTTAATCTTTCAAAATCAAATATTCAAGCAATACACCCACCTTAAAAATCNTTAATCTTTCAAAATCAAATATTCAAGCAATACACCCACCTTAAAAATCAGTGTTTCTCCTGCTAATAGTTTACTTTACTTTTACTTTATTTTATTTATTATACAGGAAAAGATTAAAAGTAACATCAATGTGTTAGAATTAAACTGTCCTGACTCAGTTAAAAAACTGGTTTACAGCAGATTCCTGTTTTGTAAGATAAGATCACATTGCATTGCATTTCAAAATAAAATAATAATAATACAATAACAAAATCAATTACAAAAACAATATCAAAATCAATAAAAAAATCTGATTGGATAAAAGCTCTAATTTATATGAGCTGTGCTGGAAGCGCTGAGGGCGAGAGTACCGTAGCAATGAAATGATGTTAATAACAAAACTGATGGAAACGAACTTTATAAAATACATATAGCATTAATTAAAATGTATATTAAATTATAAAAACATAATTTGATAATTCTGACAATCTCTAGGCCAGCAGAGAAGGCTTTGCTGGCCCTGACTGCAAGGAAGTAACAAAACAACTGCTTTGCATACAAACAAAACTTCATCACATGAATATCTGGACTGGAGTTTTATTTAGAGTTTACAACTGTTATTATAAACGACCAGCTCAGACAAAGAAATGTCCTGATATCGTGTATGAATGATTTTTCAGGAAGTTCAGACCACAATTGCCGCATCGATATCCTTGGTAACCATCTCTCACGCCTTTCTCCACAGTACTAAACTCTTCTTTCAGAGTAAATTGGTATTATGAGCAAAATATCCTCGGCTGTATTTTGAAAAACAGGTTTTATAGTTTGAATAATCACCACTAAAAGATCTCCACAAAAAAAAATTCTATATTTACATGTGTATTATAGGGAGAATGATACAACAAAGGTGATGAGAGATGTGAATTTCATTATTCAACAGCACAATAAAAAGCTCCTGCTGAGGAGGAGCAGTTTATTACTTTGCGCTGCCCTTTAAATGACACAATAAGCTAATATGAAACTCCATACCAGTAACAGAAAGGAAATAATGGAGAGAGGCAGGAAAAGAGCTTTCATTAGATGTAAAATGTTTCATTAAATGTTTCATTAGATGCTGATATCTGTTTCAGGCACAGACTCACAAATCACTATTTTACGCAACACAGAAGTTTCAAGTTTAAAGTCATGCCTTCCTCATGTTTCTGCAAAAAAATCCCTTTCAGCTACACAACAAACAGGAAATATCATAATAGGAAATGGAATCCTTCAGTAAAAGTTTGGGAAAATGAGCTCAAAAATATATTTCTGAGTTAACAAAGAAGCTGGAATAGATGTGGGAGTGTTTGCTGCATTTTATCTTAGCGGAGATGAACAAAGTCTCCCTGAGGAAGACGCAGCAGTTTGAGGTGGTTTGGGTCACAGAAACAGATTCTCCTTCCAACCTACCTGCAGTAGCACCGTACACATTAAAATTAGGACTGCAGCAATGGTGTGTGTATGTATGTGTGTGTGTGTGTGTGTGTATCTACATTTTCTCGTAGGTAAGTTCATGTCCGCAGGTGATGCAGGTTTTCTTATAGAGGTCCTCCTCCTCATCCACCACCTCCTCTGGTCCATACTGATGCTGGTGAACGCTCGTATCTTTGGTCCACATGCTGCTCCTCACCGCCCTGCGCAGCTCTGACACACACACACACACACACACACACACACACACACATTAACCTTTTAGCTGACATGGCCTGCAATAGTTCATGTTTGAACCCTGCACAGGTTTTGAAATGTAAGAACACACATTCCACTTCACGCAGCGACTGGTCAGGTGTGGCGAGGCGTGAAGGTGGGGAGGGTTTCATTTCTCTCTCATGCTGTCTTTTTTCTTTCAGTCACTGTGTCTGTGTTCTACGGAGAGAATTAAAGTTAAAATGTGTCCTGTTATGTTCCTTTGAAACTGCACAGAAGGCAGAGAGTTCCTGTTAATATGCCCCGCCCTCTCCTAAAGTGAAAGAGTGTTTCATGTTTTGTGTTTTTATGATTAAAGGACTACACCACCCATTTTGCATGTTTGAGCCTAATATATTTAGTTACTGTTACTGGCAATCATTTCCCAAGCATACTACTGGAACGGTGAATTAAAAATGTTTTTCCTACCTTCCAGTTCATTCTGCTATTAAAATCAACTTGTTGATACTTGACACATTCTTGGGATAGGTAATCCATCATCACCAACAAGACGTGTATTCAGGTTTTTTNGAATATAGTCCCAAAAGAAGACCTGCGTATATCAAAAAATTTAAATGACCGTGACTTCATAAGGCTGCGTAACTATTAGCAGGAGAAACATGGATTTTTAAGGTGGGTGATCTTTAATCTTTCAAAATCTTTTGATTTTGAAAGATTAAGAGATTCTGCAAAATATCAGGAAAGCTGGAATACGGTTTTATCCTTTGGGAAATGATTGTCAGTAATGTAACGTATGAAAATTGAACATATTAGGCTCAAACATGCAAAATGGGTGGTATGGTCCACTGATTGTGTTGAGATTACAAAAATGAACATACATGCACACACAAAGACACCAGCCCCTCCCCTCTTTATGACGGCAGCTTTTCGCCCCGCCTCCCAGTGTGAGCATTCTGAAAAGGTACAAATAAGGTTTCCTCCCGGTGAGATCTCCAATCAGATGATCTGGTCAGATGAAGCCGACTGCGGCCTTTAACATACGTGAGCATGGAAAGATGTTTGGAGAATATTGAATATTCTGCAATTAAAATGGACTACAGACCATATAAAGATTATTTGGAATTCACTGGAGCCTCCACACTTCAGCAAACATTGGTGCAACATGTTAGCATAAGCTACGTGTCTGACAGATTGTTTCTTTTTTCTTTATATATACACTTGTTATAAACAGGCTACTGACCTTTGACCTTCTTGTTGAAGCGTTTTTGTTTCTGCACCTCTTTGTTCTCCTCCCTCGTCTCCCTGGCCTCCTCCAGAGCTTCCTCCGAACCCCACACCTCCATACATCTCTTCTCTACCTGTGGTGTACACACACACACACACACACACAAAATACATATTTTGGATATGCATACTCATTAAAGCATAGTAAAGAAAAATAGTCACACAGAACAAAGTTGAGTAGAATATTTGTCACACATATAAACACTTAAAGGACCACACCGGTGGTTTTGCATGTTTGAGCCCAGTATATACAACCCACATACACATTACTTACTGACAACAATTTTCCAAAACATAATACTGGGGTGATAAATATTAGAATTTTTTTTTTTTTTACCTTCCAGACTGTGATTGGGTTCAGTTCATTCCAGCACGCCGTAAAAATCAAGTTATACCAACTTCAAACACGCAAACCCAACATCAATAAAATTATTTGTGGAAGTAACTGTATTTAACCGGTCCAACACAGAGCTGCAGGGATGAAAATGTATGTCTCCGCCAGGAAATATAGTCCCAGGAGAAGACGGCATTTTCCAAGAAATTAAAAACAACCATCATTTCTACATGCAGACGTAAGCAGGGGTGGAAAGTAACGAATTACATTTACTCTCGTCACTGTGACGAAGTTGTTTTTTTCTGTACTTTTTGAGTAACTTTTTTAAAAAGTAGTGTTACTTTTACTTAAGTAACTAATTACAAGTATTGGACTTTGGTACATTTTAATTGGCATCTGTTGCAGAATTTTAAAAAAACCAAAACGTCAGAGACGTAAAACAGCGCAGTGCATTTGTTAAATGTTTGTATTGTTAGTAAAATATTATAATGGCTAAATTGACTGCAATGCTTTTTTCCTGCCAAATGTAGAGTAATATTAATAAATATTAGAATGCTCAACGGGATAACACTTTTAAAAACGTAGCAAAGTCAATGTTAAGTCTTTATTCGGAGAGCACTGCAGCAAAATTGTTTAAAATGTATGTATTTTTGCAGTTTTTAGTAACAACAGTAATTTTTACTCAGAGTACATTTGAAACAAAATACTTTTTTACTTTTATTTAACTAAATTTTTACACAAGTACTTTTACTTGAGTAAAATTTCACCAAAGTAAGAGCACTTTTACTTGAGTAAAATATTTTATTACTCTTTCACTGTTGGACATAAGTATTAGCAGATAAAACACTGAATTTTAAAGTACATGTACAGTATCACCTGGATTTTGAAAGATTAGGGGATTTGGCAAAATAGCATGAAAACTAAATTTCAGTTTTATGTTTTGGAAAATGGTTGTCAGTAACATAACATCGTGGGTAATATTTATTGGGCTTAATCAGCGGTGTGGTCCTTTAATGGTCCCTCTCCTCGTCAGCACCTGTAGTTTGAGGTAGAGTTTCATGTCTCCCCAGCGTGAGTTGTGAGGGTTTTTCTTCAGTAGAAATCTCAGCGGAGGCTCCCTCCTGTCCAGGTCGCAGTCCTTCAGCATGTAACGCTGCTTCGCTTCGGTACGAGAGATCAGCTTGTGTTTCTCCTCACCGTCTCTGAAACAAATGACGCTCATGCTGTTCATCTCCTTTCAACTCTGCTTTTCATTTCCCAGCTCAGCCATAACCGTCACAGCATGTAAACTCTTTGTCATTACCACTGTACGCCATCATTTATATTTACAACAAACAGAAAAAGACCTGAAAACCAACAAAACCTCTGATTTTATCAGCCTGAGAGTTGCAAACATCCTGTTCTTATTTTTCAAGGATGTGTGCATTCATGCTGCAAATATGCTGCAACAGAAACACGCAGCTGGTGTGTGTGTGTGTGTGTGTGTG
>VXCM01008923.1:9735-22127 GCA_014773175.1 Lucifuga dentata
TCTGAGTTGTTGATTAGTCTGTGCAGAGATAATGGGTTGGACGATCCTGACTTCAGACCGGGACGGATCACGGTGGCTGACAGCGTTTTCGTGGGGAACACGCTCTTCATGCATGACGGTAAAAACTGCTGTTAGCACACCTGATGCAGCTCTGATTGGCTGCTGCAGGGAGGTTACAGGTAAAGCCTTTTCTACCATAAACCAGCGGAAGGAAATGAAATGTTTTGACTCTTATAATACAGTCAGAGTCAGAATCCTGCCATGATGGAGAAATTCATCATTTGTCAGACACGCTGATATAGTAAGTTAGAAACCTGAGCCTCAAACAAAAGCTAAACATGTGTGAATCTGTACATGAACACATGATATACAAAACACAAATTACAGTTCCAACTTACACTTTACCATATGACACCATACAGATTCAGCTTCAGGTTACTTTATTTGTACCCGTAGGTAGATTTGGTTTGCAATAGATGAGTCAGCATCTTGACACACATTTAGAAACAACACAGGCAGTAGTCTAATAAGTAATGTAAAGTAAGTATAGTAAAAGTAGTCAAGGTTCCAATCATATTAAACTATAACACTAAACTCAAAAGATACAAAAAAAAAAAAAAAATNAAAAAAAAAAAAAAAAATGCTGATTCTGTATCATCTGTGCATTGTTGCTGTGACTTGTTCATCTGAGTGAAGGCTGCTGGAATAAAACTGTTTTTATACCGCTTTGTTCTGCACTTCAGGACTCAAAACATCCGTCCAGAAAGAAGAAACTAAAATTCATTGTGCAAAGGGTGGGAGTCACCATTTAAAATCGAGCCAGTTATTCGCTGTAACTGTCTGGTGTCCAGAGACACTGGGTTAAGCTATGACTCACCAATCAGCCTACTAGCCCATTTAACAATTTGATTCAGAGAGTTTTTGTTCTTTAAAGGTAGGCCTCCAAACCATGACACCAAAGAAGATGACAGGGCAGAGGAACCTGGGTTAGCCGCTCTTTCCTCCTCGTTTACCTCGCTTCCTCTCCTCATCTCTCGTTACACCACAGGGTTCATCAGAATCTCTCAGAATAAAGTCCTGTAACTGTAGCGTGGTATCTGTTACGTGAGTTAATCTTGTAAGGTTTAGTTGCAGCAGCACATCTCTGTGTACTGTGTCCTATATACTACATCAGGGATGGGCAACTTTGATGAGGATGGGGGCCAATAAAATTTCATTCTCCCTGTCAAAGCCCCCCCCCCCCCCNCCCCCCCCCCCCCAGATGTTAATGCGATGTGAATAAGCGGTGCATATATGCAAATATTCAGACGTGAAACTATCATGTGAAAACTACTTACACCTGTCGCGACGTGAATTTCTGACTGCTCGTCAAAAAAGCGCAACAGAACATCAAGATGGATTTTCAACATCATCCAGTGATGATGAGAAAAAAGAAGAGAAAACATTTGTGGATTCATCCTATTCTGGAGGGAAGGAAAGGAAAGAACACAGGGAGTTTGACTGTCTGATAAGGAGCTGAAATTTTACCATGACGCTTCAGACTAGATTTCAGGATGTCGGTGGGTTTGAACACATCCTGGAGATGCAGCTCCACATCTGAGGAGGCAGAGGACAAATTTCAGGGAGCCAATCAGAGCCAGAACAGTGTCTGGCAATGTCTCAGGTCACATTAATATCTGAGTGCAGGTTTATGATAGGCTGCAGGTACACAGGCCGCGTGTAAAGCTGCACACGCCGGGCAGTCGGAGTGCGCCTTTATGTGTGCTCTGTAGGCACACGGACTGTGGCTGTGGATAAACTGGCCGTCATGCATGCCATGTGTCATTAAACACAGGCTGCATCTATAAGAAAACTGCTGAGATGTAAACTGTGTGATGACGGTTTTCATTTGGTTGAGCGAATAAAATAAATGCCGCATTTTTGCGATGCAAAATTTTGCCTTGTACTTTTTTGTCATTACCTGATAATAACAATTAATATAAATAATGATAATAACTGATAGTTTTTAATTGAGATGTGATTTATTTGAGCTTAAAATCACTTTCAGTGTAAAGGGCCTTTCTCTCTCTCTCTCTCTCTCTCTCTCTCTCTCTCTCTCTCTCTCNTCACACACACACACACACACACACACACACACCCTCTCTTGTTCTGTTGCTGTGGATTGGAAAATACACAAGACGTTTACTCTTGGAGATGTAGGAAAATAACTGCTTCTGCTGGATGTTAAGGTGCAGGCTGCCTCCCACCCCCACTGGACTGGACCAATCTTATTTTCTCATTGAAAGCTTTGCTACCATGTAATACCTCATCAGTAATGACCAAGCGGCCGAGCGCCCTGTGCTGCTGGGAGGTGGTATTACAAAGGAAAACAGTTTTTATAATTTTCATTTTTATTAATGGAGAAGTCATCCAAGAGCCTAATAGATCAAAGGTGCGGGCCGTATCTGGCCCATGGGCTGCCAGTTGCCCATCCTTGTACTACATACTCTGTCCTATCCTGGTTTACAGCTCTGTTGACAGCAGACAAGCAGGAGATAAAACAGGATCCACAAAATGGCCGTATAAAGAAGATTCATTTTACATTAGCAGCACTAGGACCCTAACCCTAACCCTAACCTCTCAACCCTAACCTAATCCTAACTCAATCATAACAACACTCAAATGATTAACTGAAGAAGGAAAGAACACCTAGAAACCTTTAAAACAAGTATAAAACAAACACCAACATGAGGACGCCAAACTCTCACTGTTGGTCGCTGCGTGTGCATGCACCCAAACTTTCTCAAAATAAAATCAAATACAAATAAATTACAAAATAAAATGTTCCAGACAATACGTTACCAAAATAAAACATTACCAGATGATATGTTACCAAAATAAAATGTTGCCAGATGATACGCTGCCAACTGATACAATAATAAATTATACTTTATTATACTTTAACAAATAACACATCATATGTTGCTTCTGTGAAAGGTTGATGATATCATGGAGTGCAGCATCATTTTTCTGTCAGAGTGTGTGATGGTGTAAGAACACGATAATATGATAGTCTCACTGAGTTCACCTATGAGAAAACACACTCATGTGGAGGAAAATAAGTACATCCTAAACTCATTTAGGCTTTGTAATCCTGCCGAAAACCTTCTTCTGTTAAAACTAAGATTTCATGATGATGATGATGATTATGATGACGTGATGATGACATGATGATGATGGTGATGATAACATGATGATTATGACATGTAATGATGATGGTGATGGTAACATGATGAAGATGGTGATGGCAATGATGTCATGATGATGAAGTCATGTGATGGTGATGTGATGGTGACGATGTTAATATGATGGTAACATGATGATGATGACAGCAACATGATAACATGATGATGACGACAGTAACATGATAACATGATGATGATGATGACAGTAACATAATAACATGATGATGATGATGATGGTAACATGATAACATGATGATGACAGTAATAGGATAGCATGATGATGATGATAGTAACATGATAACATGATGATGATGGTGATGGTGATGATAACAATCTGTGAACATATCCCAGGCGAGCCGCTGGAGACATATGAGCACCTGTCTTTGAAGATCTTGCATCGCTGGGTGGAGATTCCAGCTGTGGGCTGCCAGCTGGTACCAGAGCACATTGAGACCAGGACTCTGTTCAACAAGGCACGGCCTGGCATGGACCAGGTACCAGCAGCTGTGTAACTGTGGTTTTACATGAGAGGACAAACATATGGTTATAGTCTGTGTTTCTGTTTTAATACGTAACATGACAGCAGAAAAGCAGTTTTTAGTAACAGCAGAACAGACTGAAGTCTGAAACATGATCCTGTGACTGAAGTCTGAAAGATGATCATGTGACTGAAGACTGAAACATGATCCTGTGACTGAGTCTGAAACATGATCCTTTGACTGAAGTCTGAAAGATGATCATGTGACTGAAGACTGAAACAAGATCCTGTGACTGAAGTCTTAAACACGATCCTGTGACTGAAGTCTGAAACATGATCCTGTGACTAAAGTCTGAAATATGATCCTGTGACTGAAATCTGAAACATGATCCTGTGACTGAATTCTGAAACATGATCCTGTGACTNTATGATCCTGTGACTGAAATCTGAAACATGATCCTGTGACTGAATTCTGAAACATGATCCTGTGACTTAAATCTTAAACATGATCCTGTGACTGAAGTATGAAACATGTTCCTGTGACTGAAGTCTGAAACATGATCCTGTGACTGAAGTTTGAAACATGATCCTGTGACTGAAGTCTGAAACATGATCCTGCAACTTAAATCTTAAACACAATCCTGTGACCGTAGTCTGAAACATGATCCTGTAACTTAAATCTTAAACACGATCCTGTGTCTCAAGTCTGAAACATGATCCTGTGATCGTTTGACTTAAGTCTGAAACATGATCCTGTGACTGAAGTCTGAAGCATGAAAATACGCTTATTGTGTTACTGTGGTTGCTTAGCAACCAGTAGTATACAGCCTGGTAACGGCCATATTCAACTAGATCTGAGTGTGTTTTGCTTTTTCTTTGCACTTTTAAAGCCACATAGCCGTGTTAAACTTTTGTTGGAATCTTCTATTCCACAGTTATCCATTTTGGATGGGGGGAGGTTCCTTTGTTTTGTTCATCTCTTCCACATCACACTTATACAGGGTCAAAATGGGATCCTAATTTTTACAGGGACTTTAAGGTGTTGGGGGGGGGNTGGGGGGGGGAGGGGGGTATAGGATGGCCAAACGAAAATGCCAATGATGCTGGAGGTGGGGTGTGTAAGTCCATAATTATTGGCTGTTTCTCCATGCCAAGAAAATTATGAAAGAAAAAAAAATATGTTTGCTTAGTTTAAGTTAATTTTAATTAATATTATAATGCAAAAGCCATCGGCCGGCCCATCATTTGCTGTGGCCCACCAAGAAAAGTCCCGCCTCTCCCGATGGCCAGTTTGAGCCCTTGCTTATGTTAGATAACACATGATTAATTGATTGTTTTAAGAAGTGGAACCCATCACGTCCACCGGCAACATCATGCTCCCACTGCTTCTGTCAGAGCCAATCACATCCATTCTGTCCATGACAACCAATGTCCATGGCAACACCTCAACACCCCAGATGATAAAAGATGTGAGATGGATAGATGAAAAAAAACAGGCTGCTCAACACATCGGAGGAACAGCACACAGTACAGTCCAGTGGTTTTGTATATTTGAGGCCAATAAATACAACCTACACACACTTTATGTTACTACCAACCACTTTCCAAAACAAACTACTGGAGCAGTAAATATTAGAAGTGTTTTTCCTACCTACAATACTGTTACTGGTTTCTGTTTGTTCTAGTACGCTACAAATATCAACTTGGAGTTCTTGAAACATGCTTGAGATGACAGTGAACATGACATCTATTAAAGTAATTTTTAAAGTAATTTTATTTATTTGATCGAACACAGAGCTACACAAAAGAAAATGCGTCTCCACCAGAGCATATAGTCCCAGATGGCTTTTTCCTTCTACGATCATGCAAAAGTGTTAGCAGATGAAACACTGAATTTTTAGGTGGGTAATATTTATTGGGCTTAAAAATGCAAAGTGACAGTATGGCCCTTTAAGAATTGCAGTTCTTTTTATGCCACTGTATTCCAGTAGGGAGCAGAATGGTCACAAATTATTAATAATCTATATACTGTCTATATAGTACTTAATTTATTGATAAATAGTAAAAGAAAATAAAAGCAAAAACATTGAAGTTCCTCAAAGTCAGTTCACTGAGAACACGTGCATTTCACATGCCTTTTTAACCATGCGTGTGTGCATGCGTGTGTGCATGNGTTCACTGAGAACACGTGCATTTCACATGCCTTTTTAACCATGCGTGTGTGCATGCGTGTGTGCATGCGTGTGTGCATGTAGGGTCAAGTCCAGATGTGGGTGGACATGTTTCCCATGGACTTGCCTCATCCTGGACCTGCAGTGGACATTTCTCCTCGAAAACCCAAAGGGTGAGAGCCGCATCTCCAACAGCACCTGAAGGTAGCACGTGTTCTGTATCATGAACTCTCCAGTCCACATTCTGATGTGTGTGTGTGTGTGTGTGCAGGTATGAGCTGCGTATCATCATCTGGAACACAGAGGACGTGATTCTGGAGGACAGTAACTTCCTGACGGGTCAGCAGTCCAGTGATATTTACGTCAAAGGGTAAAAATAACATATTACCAGACTCATTTCATTCTACTTTTTAATGTCAGCAGTGTGCTGAACAGGCCAGATAAACACACACACACACACACATGCATACACACTTACATACACACACTCACACACACACACACACACATATGCACACAGACTCCAAGAATACGAGTGTTTTTGTTTTCATGTATAGAAAATGAGTGTGGGCTTCGTCCTGCGTATGTAGAATTTGTTTCTGGCTGACCGGATGAAAACTGGCATCCAAAGAGAAAAGAGCAGCACAAAAATAATGCAGAGAAAATCTCGTAGACTTTAAACGTCTATGTTTATGAAAATATATTCACATAATGTCATATGACATATGTTCTCAGCAGACAGACTTTGCTTTGTGGAATCTCACAAGCAAGCATAAACTCCACAATTTCACAAATTATTCCTCAGTTCCATCTAGGTATGAAAATTCAACTTACCAATAGATGCTGAGCTGATGAAAAATGTATCCGGTTCAGGCAAAGATTTGTTCAAAAGTGAATCTCCTTCATTCAACTGCAGTAGACAGAACAGCATCAAGTCTCGCAACATTGCTGCTTGCTTGGTCTCCATACCTTGGCCCCGAGGAGCAAACTGTCTCTGAAGTACTCTCAACGAGATTGGTTCGCCACCCAACTGCACCCTGGATTTCACCCCTCCCTCTGTGAGATCTGTGAGTACAGGAAGTAGCAGGAGTAGTTATGGAGGGCAGTATTGTTCCTCTCATCAGGTGCACTCAAGCAGCTCCTTCCTCATCTCGGCAGCATATTCACCGTGGCTTGACTTCAAGAAGCCCTAATGGAGAAAAGCTTTGCGTTCAGTCATGCCGACAATAAAGCCAAATTCAAGCTAAAGCTAAACCTCCGAGAATTCTCAACCAGCAGCTACAAATCACTGCCACCATCTCTCTGCCAGTGGGGGCCAGATTATGTCCTGCTTCCTCTGTGTCAGCTTGCTTTCAACAGTCTCTTCTGTTTTTCATCAGGCTGCACAAAATCAGTATGCACATTCCATCCTAACATCCTTTCCTCTATCCTTCCTTCAGACATTAACACCAACACAGCTCTTGCTTCTCCTTCCAACATTACTCTACCAGCCAAAGCATCAGCTCAACATGTCCCCACTTTTAGCAAACTAAATTGGCGCTTCTCTACTTCTTTCATTTCCTACGTGTCTGTCCTTTTTTCATCTCCCTCCTCAACCCTGCCTCCCTCCCTCCCTCCCCCCCAGCACCCTAATGCATTTCCAATAGCTCCCAGCCCTGATGCATTGGCCACAGCTACCCCACTCATTTGCTCAGCTTCCACAGTCCCTCATCCTTCTCTTGTTTCTCCTGCATTACAGCAGAAACAGCCTTGCTGCTTCAGCATCTCTGCCTGACATATAATAATAATGCCAAGCCCAGACCTAGATTTAAGCTCATCTGGAGTATTTAAATTATTGACAACAGCTCCAGGGTTTGGTTGGATATTTCCTGAAAGTAAAAGCATCATAATAAACAAGCATTTTCTTCTCAGAAAATTATGAAGTGGTGATGCCAAGAGACAATGTCTTTACTTGGTTTTATGCAGAGAACATGATATACACCAATCCTGAAAGCCTAATAAATTAATAAAATCAGCTAAAGAAAAAGAATATTTCCTTCTTTGCTCAGCGTCGGTAAAAGAGGACCAAGAGTATGTATAAACCTCCATTTGTCCCTTTATAGTGGTGAGAAAAAGGGTCTGGCAAGTTTTGTTTGCTGTTTCCAAGCCTTACTTCATACTGAGTCAGAACCAGTAGAATGAATAAAGAAGACAGGAGAGTGATACCACTTGCTGCTGTGAAGTAAGGAGATGCCATGATGGCAGATCCAAGTCCAAGTCTAAACAAAATAACCCAGGATTGATTATTCAGATCTTGTTATTTTGACTTTAATGATAATTAAAACGGCCCATCAAACTCGTTTAGAGCCAATTAGCGCTCCACTCCATTGTCCACGGCCACCACGGTCGTGATGGCCGTGGTGGCCACGGTNCAATTAGCGCTCCACTCCATTGTCCACGGCCACCACGGTCGTGATGGCCGTGGTGGCCACGGTCTGACAGATCCAGCCGACCCACGCAGATCTTCTCACAAATGCAGTGCTCCACTCGTTTGTCCATGGCGAAGTATATTGTGCATATGCACCATTACTGCTCCCCATCTCACTGTTGTTCCTCTTCTGCACACAATCTCCAGTCCCTAGCCACTTATCTCCACCAGTTGCATCTCCACCACTGATCATGCCGACGTTCGCCCTTCAGTTAACATACCCATCCCTAAACATGTCCACAAACAAGGGACCTATCTGGTATTACAGAGGCAGGATGGCGAGTAACAGCTTGAACCACCTTGGCTGTACTCTTCAACTGCCACTTCCTGCATTGCTTTTCCTTCTGTGGAGGTGCTCATGCCAGGAACACCTGCCCTCACAGCTCTACATCACCTGCAGCCTGACTCGTCAAACATCTCAACCCACCTATTACACAGATGTACCAAACGCTGCCAGCTGTCCTCCGTCACAGAAACTATGGAATTTGTATCATTCCACAAAGAAAGTCATTCGTTTTTAACTTTCTAAGAACTAGCTGCAGTTCCCTCTCTTCACGATAGGGTTGTTCTTGGATGTCTCATGCAAAATGGAAATGCATCTTTGGTTACACTTTCTTTCCTTGTGCAAAACACATCTTCATTACCCAAAGACATCCAACTCTACATAGATGGAGCCTCTTCCATTGGCTTCTTCGGCAGCTTTAATGGAGGAAGTTTGCTTCCACGTGGCCCACCCAGTCCAAATTTCTCAACACTCAGTCTCAATGTCTGAGACTGTCTCAGACATATGAATTGTACCCCATCGTTAATTGCTTCTTGTGGATGGATGGATGGATGGATGGATGGATGGATGGATGGATGGATGGATGGAAAAGGAAATCCACAGTCCTTCACTCAGGCAACATGGGCAGTTGTTGACATTTAAATAAAGGCTGATGTCATCAGCCATCACACACACCAGCATCATCATTTGTGCAGCCTGTGTTCCAGGCACCGTAGCAGCATTGCTGATTTGCTTTCCGCTTTTCTCTTTTCAGAAATTCACACCATTCACATGCCAGATTCCCATCAAACACCCGTCGATAAATGAACGTGTGTAAATTAACACATTTAAATGAGTACATATAAATGAACATGTATAAATAAACGTGTATAAATGAATGCGTGTAAATGAATACGTATAAATGTGTATAAATGCACACATATAAATGAATGCGTATAAATGAACATGTATAAATGAGCGCGTGTAAATGAACACGTATGAATGGATGGGTATAAATCAGTGTGTATAAATGAATGCGTATAAATGAACATGTATAAATGAATGTATAAATGAACATGTATAATTGAACGTGCATAAAGGAACATGTATAAATGAACGTGTATAAATGAGTGTATATAAATGATGTCGTTTGTCCTCTTGTGTGTCTCCAGCTGGCTGAAAGGTTTGGAGGAGGACCAGCAGGAGACAGACGTCCACTACAACTCTCTGACTGGAGAGGGAAACTTCAACTGGCGCTTTGTCTTCCCTTTCAACTACTTACCTGCTGAGAAGGTACAGAGAGAAAGGAAGAGAGACAGGTAGACAGACAAAGAGAGACAGACATACAGAGAGAGACAGATTCTTAAGGTAGCAATTCAACTGCATCTATTGTAATAAGCATTAAAAATAATCCTCCTTGGAGGAAGGTAAAACATGCAAACATACAAACGGCACGCTGCAGCTCCTTCACTGTAACAAAGTGATGATGAATTCTAACATCAGCTAAGAGATGTTTTCCAAAGACGTGAACAGAGGAAACTCTGGAACATACCCAAATCTCTGCTGCTGGATGGAGAGTCTGTTTGGTGGAAAATGGAGATAGGATTCCTCTCATGCTAAAGTTTAGCTAAACATGCTGAAGTTTAGTTAAACACGCTGAAGTTTAGCTAAACATGTTGAAGCTTAGCTAAACATACTAAAGCTTAGCTAAACATACTAAAGCTTAGCTAAACACCCTGAGGTTTAGCTAAATGTGCTGAAGTTTAGCTAAATGCACTGAAGTTTAACTAAACAAGCTGAAGTTTAGTTACATATGCTGAAGTTTAGCTAAACACCTTGAAGTTTAGCTAAACATGCTGAAGTTTAGCTAAATGCGCTGAAGTTTAGCTAAACGCACTGAAGTTTAGCTAAAGATGCTGAAGTTTAGCTAAATACGCTGAAGTTTACACACCCTGAAGTTTAGCTAAACACGCTGAAGTTTAGCTAAACGTGCTGAAGTTTAGCTAAACATGCTGAAGTTTAGTAAATGTGCTGAAGTTTAGCTAAACACGCTAAAATTTAGCTAAACAGAGCGCGTTCAGTCAGAGACATTCTGTATGATGTAGTCTGATTATTTATTCATGCAATAATGTGAATAATAGCTTTAAATGATGGAATTAACAGGATTCCGCGGTTCACAGAATATACGTAATAGTAATCGTATGAGGGAGAGTCCGCCATGAGACACAAAGCATGTTCATTAAAAGCAAAAACTAAAGAAAAAAATAAGCAAACTGAAATCATAATAATCGAAGCAAAATAATCTAATCGAATCATGATGAAAATTAAAGACTTCCTGCTGCATCGAATCGAATCACCATGGAGACAAAGATTTACACTCCTGACAGACAGACATACACAGGAAGACAGAGAGACAGACAGACATACAGAGAGAGGGAGAGAGACAGACAGACAACAGACAGATGGATATGACAGAGAGACAGACAGACAGGTACAGACAGACAGAAAGATGGATACAGACAGAAAGGTAGACAGGCAAATAGAAAGGTAGACATGTAAAGACAGACAGGTAGATACAAGCAGAAACAGGCAGACAGGCAGACAGAAAGGTAGACAGGCATACAAAGAGAGAGAAAGGAAGAGAGACAGACAAGCAGAGAGACAGAGATATACTGAGAGACACAGACATACATACAAAGGGACTGACAGACAGACAGACAGACGGACAGGGGGGACAGACAGACAGAATGACAGACAGACACAGACAGACGGACAGAGAGACAGACAGAGGAACAGACAGATAGATAGACAGATGGACAGACAGAAAGACAGACAGAGAGATAGACAGGCTGTTTGACACGTCTTGGTGATGTTTCTGTCGCTGACATTGTTGACAGCAGGGGACGGTCAGGAGAAAATACCATGTCCAACAGGAAGTAGTCACAAAACGATCCTGTATCCAAAGTTACAGCAGAAAGCTTCTGTCTCTGCCAGTCAGTTTGTGTGTGCTTCCTGTGAGGGTCTTTCTAACGTCTCAGATCGTCATTACGTCATACATGGCGCCCTGGCAACAACATGAAATATTACCCAAGTTTAAATGAAGCCTCAGAGTTGACTCCGCCTCCCTCCCCTCCGCCTCTCCTCAGGTGGTGGTGGTCAGGAAGAGAGAGAGTATCTTCTGTCTGGATAAGACGGAGCAGAAACTTCCTGCCGTCCTCGTCCTGCAAGTCTGGGACTTTGAGAGGCTGTCTTCCGACGATTTCCTGGGTCTGTCTGCACCAGTTTCCTACTGCTTTTGGTCTGACTGTGTGTGTGTGTGTGTGTGTGTGTGTGTGTGTGTGTTCATAGGTACGGTGGAGGTGGATCTCCACAGCTTTCCTCAAGGAGCAAAGACAGCAAAGTCATGTAAGGTGGACATGTTCATCGACGGAACTGAGCGCATCTCCATCTTCCAGCAGAAGAGAGCACGAGGCTGGTGGCCATTCAGCAAGTCTGGAGAGTTGACGGTACATACACACACACACACACATATGTAGTGAAAAAGTATCTCCCCCCCCCCNCCCCCCCCCCGTTACTAAATCCTCTACTAGAATTCATTGATAATTGGGTTCTGTTGGACTCGATACACCTGGATTCCTGCAGTCGTGTTCAATCTAAACATCACTTAATAGAACTTTTTCAGCAATGTGAAGCAGCTAAAAGGTCTCAGCCAGTAGCAATGATGACTCCATCAAAGGAAACTCCAGCAGAGATGAGGAAGAAGCTGATTAAATATGTCAGTCTGGAAGGT
>VXCM01008924.1:0-10000 GCA_014773175.1 Lucifuga dentata
TGCTCTTTGACCTCCACATGAAGCTTTGTGTAGCCGCCTCACTAACATGTTGTCGTGTTGCTCAGCGTTCTGTGATTCCAGGATTTGAAGCATGTTCCTAAATCCCTCGTTGTCACGGCGACACTGTAAGGACGCATATCCTCCATATAAAAATGGTAACGACTCGTTATTGTTTTGGTGGAGGTGAGGCAGACGCAGCCCGCAGGTCGATGCGTTTTCTACATCATCCGTCTTCATTCAGGAGTCGTGCTGCAGACGTCACGGCGGCAGCGTGACGCCTCATCAGGCGGTTCCACAAGTTTGTTGTGTTGCTACAAAATTTTACTTTTAAGTTACAAATGTTCTTATAAACGTTCTTACTTTTGTCGGCTCGTTTGTGTCCTTTTGCTTTTAAAGCTAAAATGAGTCCAAACATCTAAACCTGAAGGTGCCGAAGTCACAGCCGCCATATTGTTTTTACACAAGTTTGGTCTTCTGGGCTTTCCATAGTCAAGCTACTACATCACACAGAACTTATGCTACTAGCATTTCATTAAAAATTAGACTATTTAAAATATAGATTTTTAAAAATTATATTAGTTTTCATTTCATTTATTTGTTATTTGTCAGGGACAATGCTCATTAATCAACGGTAAAACAGTAAACTGTAAATGAGCCAGAGTTAGCCCAGACGACTAATTTTCATCTGCAGTCCCTGGCCAGATGTTAAAAAAAAAAATAATAATAAATAAAGGACNACGACTAATTTTCATCTGCAGTCCCTGGCCAGATGTTAAAAAAAAAAATAATAATAAATAAAGGACTATATAAATAAATAAAATAAATATAAATAAATATATAATAAATAAGTAAAGTAAGTAATATAGATAAGAAAAAAAAATCAGCATCAATTTAAAGGATCATACCGGCGATTATGCATGTTTGAGTTCAATATACAATCCACATACATGTTACATTACTGACAACCATGTCCTGAAATATACTTCTACTAATATTACTACTTCAGCAGTAAATTTTGGAATTGTTTTCTCTACCCTCCAGACTGCCATTGGCTTCATTTCATTCCAGTACGCTATAAAAATCGACTTGAAACATGCTTGACATACGTCTATTAGAGTTTTTTTTGTTGAAGTAACTTTATTTAACAGATCCAACACGGAGCTTCACGGAAGACGATGTATGCCTCCGCCAGGAAATATAGTCCCAGGAGAAGACGGCTTTTACAGAGAATTAAAATGGCCGTCTCTTCTATAATCATGCTTAGAAGGCGAAATGCTGAATTTTAAAGTTTGTGCATCACCTGGACGTTTGATTTTGAAAGATTAGGGGATTTAAAAGAATAACAGGAAAACTAAAATACGGTTTTACGTTTTGGAAATGGGTTGTCAATAACAACCAGCGTAACATGTATGCAGGTTGTACATATTGGGCTCAAACATGCACGATCGCCGGTATGGTCCTTTAATGATAATTCCATTGATTTATCGGTCATGAAAAGTCATCATAATTAATAATCATTCTCTGTCTGTGCTCGGAACATTCTGGACAATAAACATGAATCACACACACACACGCCTCATCTTTTCCCCTCTATTGTCACGTCCCAGAAGCCACTGAGCAGATTTTTCCGGGACAGACCAACTTTCACGGAAGGCCAGAATTGATGACATCATCTTCGGGACGCACCACCAAACTTCCTTCGAGCACAAGACAGATGACATCACTCATCCAAACGGAAACTTCCTGAAATGCCAGGACATGTCGTGAGCCCATCAGGGATGCAGAAACAAAACAAGGCGGTATCACGTTGTGTTTATCTGACGTGCAAACTGACACGAGTCGGTGACCGTTCTGGAAGGACGAAACAAAAGACGTGTCCTATCGAGCGATTTCCTTTACGGAGGAAAAAGGAAACGGAGCGTTCCCATCGTGGGACAAAAGTCCAAGACATGTGACATATGTCTGAGAGGGTATCCGTCCTGCTCCATCCAGATACATCCTCAGTGTGTGTGTGTGTGTGTGTGTGTGTGCATGAATACACTGGCTCCTGGTTTATGTTAGAATTTATCTAAAACTCTTTTTTTTTCTTTTTTTTTTAATAAAAATGGGCGGTAGTAATGGTCACTGCGTTTCTGGGACATTTTTTGGTTTATTAATATTTTTGGCCAAATATATTAGATGATTAGACTTTTTTAGAATGATATGATTTTGTGTTTTTGTGTTAATCTGCTTTAGTTTAGGCTTGACTGAGGTGGAAAAATTGAGGAATTGAGGCGGCCCATGTAGCCTTAAAATAATATGATATCATGATAAAATAATACGATATTGGTGTTTTTGTAGCAACAATAATTCATGATGTAACCCTGAACAACGTTTACTGGTGACTGCAGAGGTAAAGAACACAGCTAATTTATAAAAAAAATGTGAGTAAAAATGTAAATGCATATATAAAAAAGGAACAGTAGTGTTTCCCTTCAGTAAAAGTAGAACTAAAAAGCTAGCAAGCTTTTAGCTAGCTGTTAGCAGTTAGCCTTGTAGCTGAACCAACAACAGAGGAAACTCCTTTTTAGGAACTAAATCATCGTTGACCTGCTACTTTTGGACATGCTTGTTTAGTTTCTTCTTCTTGCATCAACACGTCATCGCGATATTGCCAATATCTTAATTTGAAAACATTTTAATCATATGGAAAATTGTACCTCTGTTATCATGGACGATATGATATGGCACAGCGCTAGTATCAATAAAGAAAATGTGCAATAAAGGCAGATGGAATCATGTTTTCCGGTTCCTTCCTCTGCTTCTTAAACTACAGACAAAGCATCAGCGCATTGCTGCCGCTAATCTTTACACACTCCATCAGAAAGAATAGAAAACTTTTTGTGAAACAGTGCCTTATTTTTTATTATATTTATTCTTGTCATGCAACCGAATAAACTCGTCTGAACTCGTTGCATGTTGTCATCTTGTGTTGCTCAATAGCTACTGGCAAAAACAACACACAGTGTGTGTGTGTGTGTGTGTGTGTGTGTGTGTGTGTGTGTGTGTGGGTGGGTGGAACATCCATTCCTTAAAATAAATAAAACTGTTAAAATAAAATAAAAAAAATAAAAACTGTTTTTAATGTCTTTTCTGTCTATTGTTTTTTATTATTTACACTTTTTAATTTGTTTGTAATCACAACGTATAAGCTGCTGGATGCTTAAATTTCCCTTGGGATCAATAAGGTAAGTACCTACCTACCTAAGCTACAACTGAGGAACGCATCAATAGAATAATGGAGGGAAGACAACTAAAGAAAATGAGCTGAGAAATGCAGAAGGTACATCAAAACATGTTTTTCATAGTACTTGTGTTTTTTTTGTTTTTTGTTTTTTTACACAGGATGTAATGCAACTTCCCTTCTTGAGCAGCTGAAGGTTGTGACAGATCTGTGGGCGTGTCTACGTGAAATCTGCTGTCTAATTATCAGCTGGTTGATTCTGCTAAGGCTCAGCAGTACGGTGGGGAAAAAATAGATTTTTCAACTAATTGCGATTCAAATTTAAACGATTCCGATATCGATTCATCGCAGCACCAAGAACACCAACACGTTACAAACTGCTCCTGTCAATACATAGGAGAGTTTTTTTTCAGAAACATTAACCTCAGTGATGAGGAAGGTGAGTTTACACACCGACATATGTCATCACAGCAGGTCAGGGTTCCCCAGCTAGTTTCCCCCAAGGGCCGAATTTTGTCAAGCATGCCAAGCCAAGGGCCACTACCCNCCAACCCGATATTTATTATTTATTTTTTAACGTAACCCTTTACAACCGGAGTGGACCGACACCGTGCCCAGCACTTCCCGTTGTACCGTTTGCGGTGTTTTATAATACCATTTCTTAATAAAATGGAGATATGTGAATATCTATGGAAAGCTTAGATTCTCCTGAACAAAATGAACCCAAGCATGACATTTTATGACCATNTGAATATCTATGGAAAGCTTAGATTCTCCTGAACAAAATGAACCCAAGCATGACATTTTATGACCATGTGATCCTGAGATAAATGCAACTAAAGCACAAGATAGGCTCTGAGCTAAAACCTAGCTTCATCGCTTCTCGATGATGTAACTTCTGAGGGCAGTCTAAATTTTAAAGTCCCTCTCTGTGATTGGATAGTAGACTAGCAGAGGATTTGATTGATGGGTCAGTGGTCCTGTCAGCTTTTACGTAGCCATGGTAACAGGCATGCGTTCCCTGTGCGTAATATTCCACTGACAGACCGGAGACCATGTGCTCATCCCTATGTAGCGTTACAATGTTTTATAATCACCATTTCTTAATAAAATAGAGATATATGAATATCTTCAGAAAGCTCAGATTCTCCTGAACAAAATGAGCCAAGCATGACATTTTATGAACATGTGATCCCAAGATAAGTATGATTAAAGTACAAGATTTTTTTTTTTTTTTNTTTTTTTTTTTTTTGTTTTTTTGGAGAAGTCATCTGAGGGCCTGATAGATAGGACCTGTGGGCCACATTTGGCCCGTGGGCCGCCAGTTGGGGATCCCTGCTTTAGGTGCTTTTGGACCAAAACATCAGAACTAAATTAGAAGCTACTTCAAAACCTTCTTCATTCAAATTTTAATGGTTAAAAGTGACAGAAACAGATAAAACACAAAAGTAAAACATCTGATTAACCAGTTTGATAACCAGACAGGTAAGTATGCAGGAAAATTTAAAAACCAATGAGATTTGAACTCGACCCCGGTTTACAACACCAGTGCTCTAACTCCTGAGCTGTGGAGCCACGTTTGCAAAATACGTAACTCAAAAGTAAAATTTTATAGCAACACAAACTTGTGGAACCGCCTGACGAGGCGTCACGCCGCCGCCGTGACGTCTGCAGCACGACACCTGAATGAAGACAGATGATGTAGAAAATGCATTGAGCTGCGAGCTGCATCTGCCTCACCTCCACCAAAACAATAACGAGTTGTTACTATTTTTATATGGAGGATATGTGTCCTTACAGCATTACCGTGACAACGAGGGATTTAGGAACATGCTTCAAATCCTGGAAACACGGAACGCTGAGCAACACGACAACATGTTAGTGAGGCGGCTACACAAAGCTTCATGGAGGTCAAAGAGCATCAGAGCCCAAAGGTCAAAGGTCAGCCTGAAGCTGTTTCCTTTAATACACTCAGTAAGTTTTCAACATAGTTTGAAAGAATGTCTTCACTTTTTATACAATAATGTAATTTACAAAACAGAACCCAACAACATTTTCCTGAATTAACCAAACTGAAGCTATGAAAATCAAATTGTGAGGTCAGAATAGATTTCCAGCCCTGATGGTGAGCACGGCCACAAACGGTAATCTGACACAACAGGTACATATTTCCACTTATAAATCTTGAATAGATATGGGAGAAAAAAAAAAAAAAANAAAAAAAAAAAAAAAAGAAAAAACCCAACAAAAAGAGGTTAAATTTAGTAGAAGAAAATGCACTCACATCACAGTAGCTTCTAGAAACAAACTTATTCTGATTTTTTTTTCACTTTTTTCTGGAAATCTGCATGTGGATAGAAACGTGCGATGGAAAAAAACGTCACCTAAACACAAAATCAACTTTATCAAATTCATAAGAAAAGACGTCACAGTTTGACTGATGCTGCCAAACTCAAAACAAGAAGATCATATTATCCGCCATGTAAATGTCACCAGCGTGTCATAAGATGGCATTAGGCTTCACGTCACGTCTTGTCCTGCTGCATAACCACTCCAATAAAACCATGACGAGGGATCATAAATAACAACGCACAGCAACAAGAACGCAGTCATGCTGATGCAGCTTCTGCTGCAGTGTCAGCAAGGATCAGAACATCATCATCATTCAGTACGACGAAGGCTGACCCACTTACAAACGGTACAATTTTTTAAAAAAATTAAAGGACCATACCGTCCATTTTACGTTTGACTCTAATACATTCAGTTTTCATACGTGTTACGTTACTGACAATCATTTCCCGAAGGATAAAACCGTATTTCAGCTTTCCTGATATTTTGCTAAATCTCTTAATCTTTCTAAATCAAATATTCAAGTGATACACCCACCTTAAAAATCCATGTTTCTCCTGCTAATAGTTACACAGCCTTATGAAGTCACGGTCCTTTAAATTTTTCCATAAACGCAGGTCTTCTTTTGGGACTATATTCCCCGGTGGAGGCATACATTCACTCCACGCTTTTTATTGAGCTTAAACACTAAAATTACATAACTTCTAAAAAAACCTGAATACACGTCTTGTTGGTGATGATGGATTACCTATCCCAAGAACGTTTACAGTATCAACAAGTTGATTTTAATAGAGAATGAACTGAAACCAATGGAGGTCTGGAAGGTAGGAAAACCATTTTTAATTCACCGTTCCAGTAGTATGCTTTGGGAAATGATTGACAGTTAACGTTATGTGTATGAAAATTGAATATATTAGGCTCAAACATGCTAAATGGACAGTATGGTCCTTTAATAAAATGAATAAATAAAATAAATAAAAAGAGAGTGATAATGATACATACCCACAGCACGATCCACGGTCTGCAAAAAGCTGTCAATACTGATTAGTCACTGGGTGTGTGACAGTACCACGGTGTGTGTGTGTGCGTGTGCATGTGTGTGTGTGTGAGTGCGTGTCCCAAAAACAGGAACGAATATATGGGTGTGTCTTCTAAAAACAGTGGCAGATGATGTGGTGAAAGTAATGAAGCAATAAAGCATGGTGAGGCCAGCGAGAGTTCACGTATGTGCGCGCACACACACACACACACACACACACACTGCCATTTCCATTTACGAGTACATTTCCACGGCATCCCAGTTTTCCAGATGTTCGATATAAGAGAACTTACTGTATTTCACTGAGGCTGAATCTCTCACAGACGTGAGAGATTCAGCTCACAGCAGACGTGGTTCTGTTTATACTACATCCTGGCATCTGCTTGGAGAACGCGTTCCACACATGCTAAATAGCACTAGCGTAGCATAGCGTAATGAACCATGTACAAGTCCACACAGTCACAAAAACATGGAGGTGCGCTGATGTCCGTACAGAGGCCAACACGTACACCCTCTGACGTAAACATAACGAGAATTACATGTGGACCCTCGTGTTCTCGCGTACACGGAAAGTATAAACTGGCCTTAAAACCGATAAATATTCACACCAAGGAAAAGTGAAGGGGCCCCAGCGAGATTTGAACTCGCAACCCCCAGTTTACAAGACTCTAACCGCTGAGCTATGAAACCTGTGTGGCAGGGAAAACAGTCCCAGGAGAAGACAGCTTTTATAGAGAAATTAAAACAACCGTGTCTTCTATAATCGTACGTATGACCAGACAAAATGCTGAATTTTAAGTCGGTTGGATCATCTGAACATTTCATTTTGAAAGATTAGGGGATTTGTCAAATTAACACAAAACAGTTTTATGCTTTGGAAAATGGTTGTAACGCATAACATATATGTAGATCATATTTATTTGGCTTAAACACAACAAAATCATCAGCATCTTTCTCTTTCTCGCTCTTATCATAATTATTATCATCCTCATTTAGGACTGAACGATATAAACGATTTAAAGTCACATCACAGTAGAAAAAATCTTCATATAAAAATGAGGACGTCAATATAAAATCAATAGAAAATAGTGCTTGAATACAGGAAGTTAATGATGGCTCAAACAGCCAATAGCGTGTCAGAACTGGTACAAAATAGCCAATCAGGTGGCAGCGTCATAGTAACATGCATAATAACATGCATAAAGAAAATGTTAAGATAAATCCTAAATTCAAGCAATTTGAAATGCAGCTGAATCTTTGCCATGATTTATATCGTGATATATATTGATATTGATCAATAAAAAAATATAGATATCGTGATAAAAAATTTTTTCATATTGTCCAGACCTATCCTCATATTTCCTTTGGCTTTTTTGGCTTATAGTTTTTTTGTTTTATAGTTTTTATAGTTTATAGTTTTTATGATTTATAGTTTTTTGGTTTATAGTTTTTATGGTTTATAGTTTTTTGGTTTATAGTTTTTATGGTTTATAGTTTTTTGGTTTATAGTTTTTATGGTTTAAAGTTTATATGGTTTAAAGTTTATATGGTTTATAGTTTTTTTGGTTTATAGTTTTTTGGTTTATAGTTTTTTTGGTTTATAGTTTTTATGGTTTATAGTTTTTTTGGTTTATAGTTTTTATGGTTTATAGTTTTTATGGTTTGTAGCAGCAGATATTCTGTGAGATTTTGATCCTGAATTTCTGACACTAAGAATAAAAATAATTGTTATATTTATGCTATTTCTAATTTATTTTCACTGATATGTAACTACTGTAAAATCTGCTGCTTTACTCTACATGTCACAATCTTTAATTTACAAATTTCAGATATTCTCACCAAAAATTTTTTGTTTGTTGAGTTTTACAGATATTGGTAGATATTTTTTCTATTTTTTTCCTCTAAATATCTGCTATTTAAATAAACCCAGTATGAGCCAGATCGTAACGATGCGACCTGATATTTAATCCTTTGATGTCCTTTAATAGCATCGTTGCTAATTCTGCTACAGAACACCTGTGCCAGTGAATTAACGTCATAACTGGATAATTAAAGTATGACATCAGGTAAGATAAAACATACTTAATCTCATCATTCATCAGAGATAAAGTAAAATGGACTCTCCTGATGATTAACCGCGTCTTAATCTGCTGGAGACGAAGTTCCCACGTCTGTTCTGGACTTTAATGGCCGACATTCACGATCTCCGTGGTTTGACCCTCTGAGAGAAACTTTAATAAGATGACCGGATCAAAAGAGCCGCTGTCTGCTCCCAAAAACTCATTTGGCCCAAAACCTGGTCTCATGGTCAGAGGCTAACCCTGTTGCCATAGCGACTACACTCCAATATCTATGCAAAAGCCCTTTTTGTTGACGAAGACGCTCTGCCAGGAAAATCCCCCTCATGTCCGAACAGAGAAACGCCTGTAGAAACACACACATATCATGCATGACAAGCTAAATATACACATGCACAAACAACAAGCAAACTCACGCTGTGTGCACGTCCAAAACGACACACACGGATAATCAGACAAACACACACACACCGAGCTGGACAGAAGTCAGCTGTCCTCCACGCCAGCCGGATGCTTTCAGTTATTCATCCGCCCACGTGTATAATAAGGTTATTCTAACCCCACCCCGCGGGGACCTCTGGCTCTGACAAACAAACAAACCCTGGNTAATAAGGTTATTCTAACCCCACCCCGCGGGGACCTCTGGCTCTGACAAACAAACAAACCCTGGACTCTACACACTCAGCCCACACACACACACACACACACACATCACATCAAACACATCCCTGACTGTGAATGAACAATAGTACGATGCACGAGGGCCGTTCGGCTTCCCCTGACGCCTTCCATCACTGCGTAGAAAGAAACGTACTCGGCTTCTTATCCGCTGCCCAGGAACAGGAAGTAGAAATAAGGACTATACCAAACTAGAACTGACTTTAGATGATCCGTGTACATAACGGCCGGTCTACTTCCTTTTTGGAAAATGATATTTCATGCTTGAAAACTTTCTTCTTTGCTTTTGCGTTTATTTCTTTGTTTGTTCCGGAAGTCTTTGATCTTTACCGGTTTGTAACCCGCCTAAAACCAAAGAAGAGCAATTAGCAAATCAGATTATAGATTCAAACGGGAAACATGTCTTTGCAAGATCATTAGAAAACATGCATGGAACAAGGATTTGGAAAGCGAAGCTGCTCTGATGGCAAACTTTAGCTCGAAGTTTCTAATGCTAAGTCTTCCAGCATGAAACTAATTAACTATTCATGAACATTAAAATAATCAGAAAACAACTCGTTTTCCATTTCCCCATTCCACGAAATGAAACAAAAACCGATTGGTCGTTATGTACTCGGACCTGAGATCCAGATC
>VXCM01008926.1:0-15134 GCA_014773175.1 Lucifuga dentata
CTGATCCTTGTCTTGCATCACACACCTGCCCTGCTTTTCTCATTAGTGTTGTTATGCATATATACCAATCTGTTCCTCATAATCTCTGCCAGATCGTGCTAAGTACCTTGCTAGTCCGTTCCAGCCGTTATACTCATCTTTAGCCTGCCTGTGTTGACCTTGTTTTGCTACCTTGTCCCTGTGTATCTCTGCCTGGTCTTGGACTGCCTTTTTGTGTATGACCCTGCTTGTTTTGGACTCTGTATTCGCTGCATCCTGTCAGTAAAGTCTCTCAGCTTTCAGCAAGCCTTTGTCTGCTGTGTCTGCTTCTGAATCCTATTCCAAGTCCTGACAATATGAAGTTAAAAATCTTTTTAAACAAAAACTTTTACAACAATCCAAACAGTGAAGCTATATGGTGCGGTATGTTCATTCCGTCCACCAATTCAGTCCGACCAATCACAAACACTGTGGTTCCACCTTGGCGATGAATTTGGGTAATTGCAAAAACGCTACAGAAAATTCAAAACACACTNCTGTGGTTCCACCTTGGCGATGAATTTGGGTAATTGCAAAAACGCTACAGAAAATTCAAAACACACTTACAAAAAAAGATTCAGGGCTTTATGGAAAACACCCATAAATCCTAAGCTCCAGAGACCCACCCCTAATGCCACCCTGTCTCTCTCTCTCTCTCACACACACACACACTGATGTATACCTCTGGAGACACTTCTTGACATACACCAGGGGCATGAGAAGATCACCCATCTCCTCCATCCTTCCCCCAACCACACACCTTCAGCCTGTGTGTATGCATGCGTGTGTTTGTGTGTGACAGGTACAATCTGTCTGTCAGGACAGCTCCAAAGTGTTGTGACACCCCCCGGCTCTTTACGCCAGTCTCTGTGATCCATCCCGTCTTTCGTCCTTCCTCCCTTGCTCTTCACCAGCGGTCAGAGGCATCTCACCTCATCACACCCAGCCATCCTCACGCCGCTGGTCTGCACCCCGCTCCACCCATGGTTGTCTCTGACATGATGTGGGTCCACATGTCTGACAGGTCATTAGTGATCAGAGTTAAGGCACCGTGAATGTGGGCGGTAACTAAAAGTGCATGCCGTTAGACCTCACAGGAAGTGGATGCTCTTACTTCCTTTCGTGCTCTGCAGGGACAGATAGAACTCCCTCAGAATGTTTCCATGCAGAGGGATTCTGCAGCCGAACATGAGTGTATACATGATGGAATTATTGGACTGACGCATGTATGTGAAGGAGAAGTCGTGTTCAGTTGTGATACAGAGTGAGACTTCCTGAGTCTGCAGGTGCCACCACCAAACCAAACACACCCTCTGCTGCACTGACAGCCACACACACAGCAGTGTTATCACACTGAGCGTGTGTGTGTGTTCCTTAAGGCAGACAGGATAAGACCAGACACCAGTATACAGTCTGAAGGGTGGATATGCTCACATTTTTGTGCCTGTTGTGTAATATGCAATGTAATGTTATAATTATCATCTTATAATAATAATTTTCAATAATAATGTAACAATAATTCAAGAATAATTACTTTTATTTTATAAAATACCCCACATTCATGATCCCACATGTGTATATGCATATACAAATACACACATATGCACATACACACAGTTATGCACACACACACACACACAATGCACACATTCACACATGAATAGATCTTCCATTTTCCCTCATCAGAAGCATTATTCATCCTTTTTGCCATTTGATATTACGGATATCACGTGTTTTCCAACATGTTCATGGGACCATCATATAACATACAACACGTACACACACACTCTATTTACTCCTTATTTTAAGGCATCCTCCTTATCTGGCTTTTGCCTGCGATGTGAGTGGATCTCAACAGTTGGGTCGTTAAGTCGTTAGGTTGTTAGGTGGCTCTGAACACAAAACATTCTGTGAGTATTTACACCTCACATGTTTTTCCTGATGTGGATAACACGGGTGTAGATCATATGTAATGTAAAAATGGCCATTGAGGAAAAATATAATAAACTACACAAACAACAAAGTGTAGTTTCTCAGTGTAAAACTCTAAATTTCATAAAGATAGTGGTACATTGGAGGCTCTCATCTGGAGCTTGTGTATGATGTTTTATGAAGCTTCCATCCATTAAAGTAAGTCAGCCTGTTATCAATCTTTTCATTTTATAAATGAGCGTTGTGAAATTCTTAAAGTGACGCTTCATTAATTTCCTGCAGCTCTCTGACGACACACGCGTCTACTTCAACACTCAAAATGTTTGTGTGTGTGTGTGTATGTATGCAATTTATGAGGGGCTTCCATAGAAGTGGGAGGTATTGTATATCTTTCACAGGATATACAACACACACACACATACACATTTCCCTGAACCGAACATGTTTACATGTATACTTGAATATGCAAATCAGCTAATGAAAATGTTGTAAAGTAACACGGAAAGGTGTGAAGCAGGAAGGACGGAGGTGAAGACGGAGCTCAGGTGTCATCAATAACCTGATGACACCAGAGGGCTGTACCACGAAACGAGATTAGTGTGTTAACAAGGTATGTTGAGCCTAAAGCCAGGGTTTTCAGTACCATGAAGGTGGCTCTCTTTTAACCTGGCTGGATCACCATGGCAACTCATGCTGCAGACATAACCTGGTTGGACCAGGTTTTGTTCAGTTTCGGCTTGAAATCGACTATTTTGCGTCACCCTTTGCAAACATGTCGAGCCGTGTGTTAGGAATGCTACCGAAAGGAGCCGTGACTTAAAGTAGCGCAAACTGTATGCATAACAATCAAAATCAAAGTGAAATTTTGATATATATATATATATATTTATATATATAAACGCAACATGATGCATGCAGTTTGTGCTACTTTAAGTCACATATACACCACCACAAACATATTATATGTATGTTTGTGGTGTTCCTGGCCATTTGCCCACACTCGCTATAAAACAATCGCAGGTAACATACATTAATAGCTCACTATATTATGAATCAGTAATACAGAATACTATATTATGAATCAATATGACAATTACATTAATAGTATACTACATCATAAATCAGTTTATCAATTTACATTAATAGTATACAGTATACAGCTAATAGTATGCCGATTAAAAATTTGATTAGGTCGACAAACTAATAAAATTAATTTCACTTTGATTTGATCAAAAACTAGTGATTGTTATGTATCTTACATGGACAGTGTCAGACCTTAATGCAGTTTTTAGTATAATATTTAAATCTGCTGCATCAGGTTTAAAGTGTCAGAGCTGTAGAATGTGCAGCATCACGTTAGGAATAAACGGTGGCATTTAGATGCATTGAGTGGTAAATTACAGAAAACTTATGCATAAACTATCAGCAACTTTCAGCAGCATTCCTCCCTAGCCTTATTTGCAGCAATGGTGTTGCTTTTAGCAGTTATGATGTGTTTGAAATCTTCATAACACTGCATGATAGCTTTGCTCCTCCTGACTGAAATCAACAGCTGTGATTGGTCCATTTTGTCCGGTAGTAGAGGTAAATGATGGTCGACACACCCCCTTTATGTGAACACGCACAGAGCTTGATGAGGAAAGCCTGGGTTGACAAAGATGGTTGATATCCACCATCGTGGTACCCGTTATCTCTGACTAGAGTTTTAGGCTTTGTGGAGCAGCTAAGACAAAGAAACCCTGGATCTGTTGAACGTGCTTCGTGGTACAGCCTCTGGATGCTGTGCTGGAATTACACATCTACAAAGGTAAAGGTGGGTCACTGGACTGGAAAAAAATAGTTCTAAGATGGTTCTCCATTCATCTGAAAGGTTTCTATCAGTTCTGACTGCAGCAGGAACAGTTAGCAGCATTTATTTCCACAGGCAGGTATACACACACANACACACACACACACACACACACACACACACACACACACACACACACACACACACACACACATTCTCACACCATCAATGTAATAGTTTAGCTCCATTGTGGAAAGCAGGTGTGGTAGTTTCACCTGATTGTAACGTGTGGAGGAGGTTGATACTCTGTGATCAGGTTAAGTGTAGAATGTGTGTATTGGTATAATAATGTGTATACTGACAGAATGTGTATATTGGTAGAATGTGTATATTAGTAGAATGTGTATATTAGTAGAATGTGTACAATGGTAGAATGTGTATATTAGTACAATATGTATATTGGTAGAATGTGTACATTAGTACAATATGTATATTGGTAGAATGTGTACATTAGTACAATATGTATATTGGTAGAATGTGTATATTAGTACAATATGTATATTGGCAGAATGTGTATATTGGTGGAATGTGTTACTGGGTTGCGTTGAGAGACAAAGGGCCAGATTCATAAAATAAAATAAATTAAATTAAATAAAAAAAAAAGGGNGTACTGCACTATATTTGTGCTGTTAACATTAAAGCTCACTCATAGAGCTTTGTTAGGTTAATCAGAGTCACATAAAGGTGCGTTGCTGTCAGGTGTGTCTTAGGTAAAATCCAATGAAGATCAGCATGTTAATGAGCTGCTTCATATTTGTAAGTCACGATTTATCCTGATTCATCTGGTTTTAAAGTGACATTTACACATTAAACCATCAAATAAACATAAATTCTGCTTTAGAACTCCACATTTTAAACAACTGACACTAAAATAACAGGTAACCCCCCCCCCCNCCACCATTACTCTGCTCTTTTTTCATCCAGGCCTACGTCACACCCCATTCTCCCCCAGACCAACTGGGGATGTAACAGCTGCCTTTAGCAATGCCATCTTCAGCAACGCCGCCAGTAGCAACACTGCCAGTAGCAACACTGCCAGTAGCAATGCCGTCAGTAGCAACGCCGCCTTTAGCAACACCACCTTTAGCAACGCCACCTTTAGCAGCGCTCAGACTCTTTCTCTGCCGCTGAGCTGAAAGTTCAACCACATTCAACTTTGACCCATCTGTCGGTGACCTTTCCAATGCACAACCAAAGAGAGAAGAGTTGATGTGACAGAAACAGAAGCGACACAATAATGGAGGAGAAGCTTGTAACCTGCATAGAGAAACTTCCTGAGTTGTACACAAGACGTTAAGTTGCTGCAATGATCTGAGCAGAAATGGTGAGATATCAGCTGTCAGACTGAGTGACCAGGTTTGTAATATAATATAATCTACTGTAGCATGACACATGATGCTATGTCACATGCTGGTCCATGCGCTGGCCGTGGCGCAGGGTATCAGGCAGCAAGGTGAGCGATGAAGGTCCCAGGCTGGAATCAAACTGAGGACACCATGCCATGAGTTTGTAGTTCTCTATTTGTCTACCAGCCATCAGTTTTCCTTTTCTGCTTAGTCACATGACCACCTCACCTGCTTCCAGTTTCCTATAATCAGCCATGTGTCTATAAATACCAGCCAGGTTGCTGTGTTACCTGACAGAAGAGGACGCGTTGCAGAAGTGTTCACCTGTTTACCTGTTAGCTGTGTGAACTCTACCCAAAAACACGTTACTGCAAACCTTTTTCCTAAACAACACCATATTTAGTTTTCCTGTTATTCAAATCCCCTAATCATTCAAAACCAAATGTTCAGGTGATACACATCCATGTTCATTTCAACATTCAATTTTCATACATGTAACGTTACTGACAATCATTTCCCAAAGCACACTACTGGAACAGTGAATTAAAAATGTTTTTCCTACCTTCCATTGGTTTCAGTTCATTCTGGTACGCTATTAAAATCAATTTGTTGATACTTGAAACGTTCTTGGGATAGGTAATCCATCATCACCAACAAGACATGTATTCAGGCTTTTTTTAGAAGTTACATAATTTTAGCGTTTAAGCACAATAAAAAGTGTGGAGTGAATGAATGCCTCCACTGGGGAATATAGTCCCAAAAGAAGACCTGCGTTTATGGAAAAATTTAAAGGACCGTGACTTCATAAGGCTGTGTAACTATTAGCAGGAGAAACATGGATTTTTAAGGTGGGTGTATCACTTGAATATTTGATTTGAAAGATTAAGAGATTTAGCAAAATATCAGGAATACTGAAATACAGTTTTATCCTTTGGGAAATGATTGTCAGTAATGTAACATATGAAAATTTAATATATTAGGCTCAAACATGCAAAATGCTGGTATGGTCCTTTAATTTCTTGGTAAATGTTGTCTATTTCCTGGTGGAGAAATACATTTTCTCTCCTGTGCAGCTCCATGTTGGATCAGTAAAATTAAGTAATTATGATTTCAAAAAAAAAAATTATTATACATTTTGTTCACGGTGATTATCTCAGCACGTTTCAAGTCTCTACAAGTTGATTTTTATAGTTATACTGGAATGAACTGAAACCAATGGAAGTCTGGAGGATAGGAAAAACAATTCTAATATTTACCGCTCCATAGTTGGCAGTAACGTATATGTGAGTTGTATATATTGGGCTTAAACATGCAATATCAACGGTATTGTCCTTTAAGTGCTTGCCATGCTTGCACAGAAGCTGAAGACTAGTTATACTTATCATAGACATGACATGACAGTGAACACGTGAAAAAAAGACATAATTGCAGCCAAAACGGCCAACTGCAGATGCCGCATTTGAGGGTTGCACATAAGGTAGCACAACACTCGAAATTTAAAACAACATGGATGGTGCCTGTTTGATAGAAATGCACCTTCATCGATGACTGGCCAAGCAAAGAGGTTCAGAGGAGGATGGGAGAGAGGGACAAAAAAACGAGCATGGCGAACAACTTTGAGGAGCGAGTAGGAGGTGAGGAAGTACCCGCACTTAATATATGATTCCTCCATGGGGGAACTTAAAGACGACAAATGGCTGCCAATTCCTGTCAGGAGATAATCTGTACTCTGAGGAACATTCCTGCTGCAGGTGGAAAAATCTATGCAATCGATACGTGAAGGCGAGAAAGAAGTGGAGATCCTTGCGGAGCTAAAGATTCTTCAAGCTGCAGCGGTGTTCCTGCCTCATCATGTGCACGAAAACATGAGAACCAGGAACAGCAGGAGGGAAAATGCTGGAAAACTAGCAAGGAACAGCAGAGCATGAAAGATGAGTTTAAAAAAACAAAACAAAAAAGACCAAATGGTGGAGTACAGTGATGCTATTAAAGGACCATACCACCCATTTTGCATGTTTGAGACTTATATGTTCAATTTTCATACACATAAGGTTACTGACAATCATTTCCCAAAGTATGCTACTTGGAATGGTGAATTAAAACTGTTTTTCCTACCTTCCAGACCTTCAGTGGTTTCAGTTCTTTCTAGTATGCTATTAAAATCAACTTGTTGATACTGTAAATGTTCTTGGGATAGGTAATCCATCATCACCAACAAGACATGTATTCAGGTTTTTGTTAGAGGTTACGTAATTTTAGTGTTTAAGCTCAATAAAAAGTGTGGAGTGAATGTATGCCTCCACCAGGGAATATAGTCCCAAAAGAAGACCTGTATTTATGGAAAAATTTAAAGGACCATAAGTATTAGCAGGAAAAACATTGATTTTTAAGGTGGGTGTATCGCTTGAATATTTGATTTTGGAAGCTTAAGAGCTTTTGTAAAATATCAGGAAAGCTGAAATACGGTTTTATCCTTTGGGAAATGATTGTCAGTAATGTAACATGTATGAAAATTGAATATATTAGGCTCAGACATGCAAAATGTTGGTATGGTCCTTTAAAGATGCATCATCATCATCATCATCATCATCATCATCATCATCATCATCTTCATCATTGCCTGCCAGTTTATGTGGACTGTTTCTGTGTGATATATTCTATGTGATTTTGCTGATGCCTGCTGCTTCTTGTTTTATTCCTGTTCTGCTTATAGTGATGTAGTTCATACCTTTTTTACATCCTTTTTATTAACCTTTGAGTTTGGTTTCCTGTGGCAGATTGTTTTATTGTTATTTGCTGTCTTCTGTTCTGCTGGTGATGTATTGGTGATCTATCTCTATGTGTCTTTCGCTGTATTGTCTTTGTTTTTGGTTGTTTCTTACAGTCCTGAGCTGATGACGGGTATTTTCTAGCTATGTATTAATGTTGTTTTATCAGATTTTGTTGTTTTTTCAGATTTTGCCTTTTTTAACATCTGACCAGGGACTGCAGATGAAAATTAGCCTAACTCTGGCTAACTCTGGCTCATTTATCGTTTACTGTTTTACTGTTGATCAGTGAGCTTTATCCATGACAAATAAACCAATAAATGAAATCAAATCAAATCATCTTCATCATCATCACCATCATCCTGTCGCTCTGCCTGCCTGTCAGTCTGCTTTGACTTAAATAAATGTAGAGAAAAATGAAATAAATGACATGCTTAATGTTTGCACTTGAACATAAATCTGTGGGGTGTTTTTATGAGTTCTGGGTTTCATCTCAGTACACACAGACACAGCAGATGCAGTTATTTATAGCCACGATAAATAACCAAATAAAGCCGCTAGAGCTGCTGTGTGAGTCTGGAGTCTTTTTCTGATGAGCACGAATGAGTCGTGTCATTGCTCAGTCACAGCTAACGTTATTGTCTTCAAATAAGACAATTGTGATTGGTTTGGTCTTCATTTTTTACCTGTTTTATTTTCATTGTAATCATCTACAATATTTCATAATTTTTCTTCAAACTTTGCACATAAAGCACACTATCATGTCTTAGTTTAACATCTTACCCAGAATTTCTGTGCAGCTGGCTGCTACTGGAAACAACTGAAAATGGCAGAAAGATTTGACATCCCAGCTTTATTATCCCCACTAAGGAGGTCATGTGATCACCAGTGTTTGTCTGTTTGTCTGTCTGTTAGCAGGATATCTCAAAATGTTATGGATGGATTTAAATGAAATTTTGGGGTTAAATCATGTTGAGAGGAAGAAATGATTACATTTTGGAGTTAATCCAGATTTTTATTCTGGATCCATAAATTTTTAGCCTATAAAATCCTTGGTGGAGGTATGCGCTCCAAGTGCCTTCTTATATTGTGAAACTGATGGCCTTCATGATAATTGAATATATTAAGCTCAAACATGCAAAATGGCCGGTATGATCCTTTAATCCTGGTTTCATCTCTCTCTCTCTCTCTCTCTGCTCTACTCAAACCTGGTTAGCCAATCAAGTTCTTGGGCCCCATTTACACCTGTGATCCAGGTACATTATCTGGTATCTGATGTCAGGACATGCATTCACATGTTGCATTAAAATTGTTCTTGTTATCAAGATTTTTCGGGTGCTGTGATTGGATCTCAGTAGGAGGGTCGTTAAGCGGCTGGATTCTTTCTGTGTTGTGATTGGATCTCAGCAGGAGGGTCGTTAGGCAGTGCTGGATTCTTTCTGCGTTGTGATTGGATCTCAGCAGGAGGGTCGTTAGGCAGTGCTGGATTCTTTCTGCGTTGTGACTGGATCTCAGCAGGAGGGTCGTTAGGCAGTGCTGGATTCTTTCTGCATTGTGATTGGATCTCAGCAGCAGGGTCGTTAGGCGGTTCTGGATTCTTCTGATTCAAAATAACTTTATTAACAGAGCAAGCAGGAAGATGAGACAGACTGATGTTTTCTACTTGTAGGTGGATTTGATCTCCTTTGTGTGTCCCAGGTATGAAGGATTGCATTTACACCTGATCGTTGTGACTGAGATCTGATCATAATGTGAGCCGGAACACAGCCGTGGACTAGCACACCATTTTGCATTGCGGTCGCAGTGCATTCTGCGAGCATTTACACTGTGCATTAACATGCATTGTTCCTTATCTGCATCATATATCTGGATATAGACTGCATTGAATTGTGAGGTGTAAATGGGAGCCTCACTGGTCCATACAGGCTGCACTGGTTTCATGTTTCATTACTAATCCATAACTCTTTATATTTGAAGAGTTCATTTGCAAAATGTGATAACTCAGTTTTAATAAATGTATAAAAAAAAATCATGTTGTTTTATTTTGCATTCTTGGTAATATCAATTAATCTGAGCCCAATAAATACAACCCATTACGTTACTGACAACCATTTTCCAAAACACACTCAGTAAATATTACAGTTGTTTTTCCTACTTTCCAGACTGTCATTGGTTTCAGTTCATTCCAGAATGCTGTAAAAATCAATTTATTTAGACTAGAAACATGCTTTAGATAAATAATCCACCACAGAGAACCACACAGCATTATTATTATTTTGTCAAAGATGTTTATTTATTTATTTATTTTGTCAAAGCTTAACTGATCCAACAGAGAGCTACACAGAAGAAAATGTACATTTCTGCCAGGAAATATAGTCCCAGAAGGAGACGCCTTTTACAGCAAAATAAAAAGTACATGCAAGCACGCGTGCTACAGGTGGAACATTTAATTTTAAGGCGGGTATCTAAACTGAACATTTCATTTAGAAAGATTAGGGTAAGTGAAAAAATAACATGAAAACAAAAACATGGTTTTATGTTTTAGAAAATGGTTGGCAGGAACGTAATGTGTGTGAGGTTAGTATTTATGGGGCTCACACATACAAAATCACCAGTATGCTCCTTTAAAAAAATCTAAAAAAAAAATTAACAAAACACATCACATACAGTTAGACATTGAATTATGACTTTAAAGGTTTATTAAAACATCCATTTTATCTGTTTTTATACATGAATGATAAGAGAGAGCAGAAATTGAGTAGAAATGTTGTCATTCTGATTCCACAAACCTCTGAATGTTTCACAACAGGCTGCTTCCTCATCAGTCGCCTCACTGCTGCTCAGGTTTTTCCATCCTGCACAAAGCGGGGACACAGTTTTTGTTTTTGTCCTTCAGAAGAACTTCTTCTCTACTCATCCTCAGACTGAACTCAGAGCTGCCGACATACATCAGGCTGTCAGCAGGCATGTAGAGAAGCCGTGATGCTGCTGACTGACACGCAAATATGAACACGAGACGCTAGGAAGGTGCATGTTCACCTCTCATTTTACCCTGAAAACACACAGACAGAGAGAGAGAGGAGAGGGTGAGAGAGAGAGAGAGAATGAGAGAAAGAGAGAGATAGAGTGATACAGAGATAGAGTGAATGATAGAAAAACAGAAAGTGAGAGAGAGAGGAAGTGAGAGTGACAGTAGAGTGAGAGAGAGTGATAGAGACAGTGAGAAAGAGAGAGAGNAGAGAGAGAGAGAGAGAGAGAGAGAGAGAGAGAGAGAGAGAGAGAGAGAGATTTTAAAGGACCATACCAGTGGTTTTGCATGTTTGAGCCCAATAAACATGCATTACATTACTACCAATCAGTTTCCAAAACATAAAACTGGAGCAGTAAGCATTGGAATTGTTTTTCCTACCTTCCAGGCTGTCATAGGTTTCAGTTCATTCCAGTAAGATAGCTAACATGTGTTCAGATGAACACTTTCAGGTTAGCGTGTGCTTGTATGTTCTCAGCATGTTGCTCCATTCTCCTGTTCAGCGTGTGAAGGCAGCATGTCTTCTTCACATCATGTGAAGCAGCATGTGGTTTTCCACACGTCTCTACATCAGATTCAGCTTCTGCTGTCATAGTTTTCTTCTTCATGGATCAAATGATGCTATGACTAGGAAAGGATCCACATTCATCTTTGTTACTCTGATTTACTTTGACACCATAGAAACTACTTCCTGTTTGGAATTTCTTTCTCCTGCCCCCTGACCAATGAGCAAAGAGAGTGTTGTCACATGACTTTTGCTGATATATATTGCTTTGATTGAATGTTTTCCTGTGTGAAACTGAACCAAACCCAAAATGTCGTCCCTGATTCAGACCAGAGCAAACGATCTACAGATCTGCACTAAGTTAACAGGCCTTTACTTCATCTGCTCTAAGGGGAGGAGAAGAAGAAAAAAATGGACATTGCCAACACTTCATGTTCTCAGTCATTAAACACTCTGATTGGCATAATGAGGTTGCAGTAAAGCTGAAAGGAAAAAAGCATCAGCAGGAATTAGCATCACCGCTTTGCACCAACAACCAGCAAACAGGATGTGTATCTGATAGGTTAGGGGTTTATAAAGCGAATCTGACTAAGAGTCTTCAGTTTGGGAGCCACCTGATCAACCAGGAAATAGCTGCTTGATGAAATCTGCCATTAACGGCGTGGTTCTGAGAGGCAGAGGGAGAAAATAGCAGCAGCAGACAGATTGGAGGTGACAAGGCGTCTACAAAGCTCCGTCAGGCTCTGACGTGAAGAAAGGCTGTCATGATGTAAGGAAAGGCAACATGCTTTTAAAGAACCTCATCATTACAAGAAATTGTTTTTTTTTAGGGTTGATTTGTAATTTATCTATTTACAGCGATTATTTGAATATTCACTGATGATCAGGTTGTGTTTCATGTATTTTTGGAGAATCTCAGCTTGGGTGCATTTGATTTGCTGCCTGTAAAGTGAGTGACAGCGATGGAGATGTTCAGTCGCTCTGATGTCAAACAGTGACAGCAAACACTCACCAATCAGCCGCTGTCTGACTCCAGGAAAACGGCAGCCATGTTTAGATTATGAAGGCGGGGAAAAAAAGGAAGGTCAGGCATGAAGCGTAGAGATAACTGACAGAAATATCAGCTACTGTACAAATGAAATGCAATTAGTTCAAGTGATATGAAAACTTTACGGTATTTATAAGAACATACACGGAAATCCAGAAAGAAGCAAAGCAGCACATAAATCATGATGACACTCTGAAATTCAGCTCAGTTTAATTAAAATTTAAACATAACTGACACAAAGTGACAGTGACAGAATTCGAACTCATATGATGAATATGAATGTGATAGTGTGTGTGTGTGTGTGTGTGTGTTCATAACCAAGAGAATTCTGTCGACCGGAGAGCAGCTGTGTGTTTGGCGTGTTTTTATCGGCTTTTTATCGTCTTTTATGGTCTTTTAGCGTCCTTTAATCTGTTTTTTTTTCAAACTTTATTTCCTGTCTGAGTTTTTTGTGGAATCAGCACCAATGAGGGGAATATATTTAGCTGTTTTTGCTGCACTTTGGATTCTTTCATTCCGGTGCGTCTGCTGTCATCATGGAAGTGATCAGGAGGCCGCAATCAGAATTGCCTACAGCCGGGAGTTTCTTCTTTCTTTGCAACCTCACTCATTAAATGGGGTCTTTAGTCCCNTTGCCTACAGCCGGGAGTTTCTTCTTTCTTTGCAACCTCACTCATTAAATGGGGTCTTTAGTCCCTCGTCAATGGACTGCTGTACTTTTAATACTGAGGACAACTGATCTCAGTCCAGAAAGTGTTGGAGGAAATGAGGGAGACGGGGTGACATCCTGCGTAGATTAAGGAAATATGGACTCAACAACAGACGCAAACTCCCACCGCTTCCAACAATCTTACTCTAGAATGTTCAATCCATCCGCAATAAAATGGATGAGCTACAGGCTTATGCCAGATGTAAGCGGGACTTCAGAGAGACATGCTTGCTGGCTTTTACAGAGACTTTTGGGGAGGCGGATCGGGACGAGGAGCTATACATCAGTGGATTTGGACTCCCAGTTCGGATGGACAGGTCCCCCCACATAACAAATAAAACTACTGGTGGAGGAGTGTGCTTTTACATCAACGAGAGGTACTGTAACACCGTTGTGGTTCGGGAGAAGATTTGTACTCCCGACCTCGAGCTTCTGTCCATCTCTCTCCATCCCTTTTATTTGCCGAGGGAGTTTCCTCAGCTCTCCTTCACTCTGGTGTACATCCATCTTCGTGCTAACGTGATGTAAGCCACTCAGCTGATTGTGGACGTGACCAACAGACTGGACGCTCTTTCTCCTGAGGCTCCTAAATTTNACTCAGCTGATTGTGGACGTGACCAACAGACTGGACGCTCTTTCTCCTGAGGCTCCTAAATTTATCTTTGGGGATTTCAATCACTGCCAGGTCCATAAGACACTTAAACTGTATGACCAGTTTGTTACCTGTGCAACAACACAGAGGAATGCAACTATAGACTTGTGCTATGGCACCGAGCCAGGTGCTTATAGGTCTGTGCCGATGCCACCCTTTGGCGCATCCTATTATAATAGTGTATTTCTTATTCCTGTGTACAAGTCCGTGTGTAAGCGTTATAAGAAAAAACAGTTAAGTGTTGGTCAGAAAATAGTATTGTCACTTTACAAGCTTGCTTTGAATGTACAGACTGGGAAGTCTTTTATCAGTCTTGCCCTGACATAAATGAACTGGCAGATACTATCTCTTCTTATATTTCATTCTGTGTAGACATCAATATTCCTTCTAAAAACATCACTGTTTTCTCCAACAACAAGCCCTGGGTCACAAAAGAGCTGAAAAACGTTTTAAATAAGAAGAAACGTACTTTCTATTCAGGGCATATTCAGGAGAAGAAAGCCATCTCTAGAGGGGTACAAAATGAAATAAGGAGGGCTAAAAGGGAATATAAGACAATATGGAATACAAGTACAGTAGTGGTGATCTGCGAGCAGCATGGAAGGGGATCAGATCCATGTCCTCAGTCATTCAGAGGAATGATACTGACTCTAGACACATCAAAATTGACGGAATATGTGATTATGATCTTCCTAATGCCTTCAATAATTTCTAGTCACGGTTTGAAAGGCATGACTTTGGTGAATGTATTTCTGTTATGAGGAAATCCTTGAATTCTGATCAGGACATTCGGATCAGTCAGGAATGTGTTGTGGACCTTTTAAAGCATGTGGACATCAAGAAGTCTCCGGGTCCAGACCAGATCTGTGGGCGCACTTTAAGACACTGTGCTGATCAGCTTGGTGAGGTCCTCCATTACCTCTTTCAGAGATCTATGGACTGTAGTCAGATCCCATTAATCTGGAAAACTTCCTCTATTATACCAGTTCCAAAGATGACAAGGTCCACTAAACTAAATGATTTCAGACCAGTGGCACTAACATCATTAATTATGAAAATCTTTGAGAAAATCATTAAAAACATTGTTATGTCAACTGTTGGGGGAAATCTGGATCCTTTACAGTTTGCATATCAGGCAGGTAAAGGAGTTGATGATGTAAAGTTGTTTGTACTCAACAGTATATATATAAGCACTTGGAGAAGCCTCAAGCTTATGTCAGACTTTTATTTGCAGATTTCTCTTCTGCTTTTAATATGATGCAGCCTCACCTTTTAGCTG
>VXCM01008927.1:1941-17154 GCA_014773175.1 Lucifuga dentata
ATATATATATATATATATATATATATATATATATATATATATATATATATGCATCCATCCATCCATCCATTTTCTAAACCCGTTTGTCCTGTTAAGGGTCACGGGGGAGCTGGAGCCTATCCCAGCAGTCAATGGGCGAGAGACAGGGTACACCCTGGACAGATTGCCAATATGTATATATATATATATATATTTACACACACACACATGGATCAGCCACAACAGTAAACCTCTGACAGGAAGTGAATAACATCAAGGTGTGGATATATCAGCAGTAAGTCAACAGTTGTTGAAGTTGATGTGATGAAGCAGGAAAAATGTGCAGCGTGAGGATCTGAGCCACTTTGACAAGGGTCAACATCCGATGCTAGATGACTGGGTCAGAGCGTCTCCTAAACAGCAGGTCATGTGGGGCGTTCCTGGTATGCAGGTCAGTACCTACCAAAAATGTCCAAGGAAGGACAACCGGTGAACCAGAGACAGGGTCATGGATGCCAAGCCTCATTGATGGTTGTGGGGAGTGAAGGCTAGCCCGTCTGATCTGATCCCACAGAAGAGCTGCTGCAGCACAAACAGCAGAAAAAATGGCTGCTGCTATGATAGAAGGTGTCAGAACACACAGCATGGCGGTGTGCTGCATATGGCTGCGTAGCTGCAGACCGCTCAGAGCGCCATGCTGACCCCTGTCCACCACCCAAAGCTCCTACAATGGACATGTAAGCATCAGAACTGGACCATGGAGTGATGGAAGAAGGTGTCCTGGTCTGATGAATCAGGTATTCTTTGACATCACGTGACGGCCGGGTGTGTGTGTGTGGTTTACCGGGGAAGAGATGCACCATCTAACTGTAACTGCTCAGACGTGTTGAGGTACGAAAATGGCATTTTAATTTCTCTCTCAAGCTCCCGTTATTTTCTTTCAGTCAACCGTGACTGCACTCTGTGGAAAGAATTGAAAGTGAAACTGTGCCCATTATCTCCATTTATATAAGACACAGAATTCCTGTTAAAAACTCTCTGAGTGAAAGTGTGTTTCATTTCTCCCGTTAATCCTGTTAAACACACGATGACGCAGCTTTTTGCTCTGCCTCCCAGTGTGAGCGTGCTGAAAAAGCTTAAACGAGGTCGCTTTCCAACAAGGTCTCTGACCAAATCAAAGAGGCAAGATGAAGCATGTTGCAGCTTTTAGCCTTCTGTCTATGTGTGCTCAGTATTTTCAGCTGCATCAGCTCTGAATGATAAGTTGTGAGCTTAGTGGATTTTAGGAACGAATTCTGTTTTGTGATGATGATGATGATGATGATGACGATGACGATGATGATGATGTGAGGGCTTTGACTTGGTTGACTTGTTTGTTGTGCTACTTGATTGTAGACCAAAGTGAAATGTGTGGCACCTCCTTCAAGTTTGCCTTTTAACCCCATTATAATGCGTTACAATGCATCATAATGCTCAACCAGAATGCGCCATAACAAAGATGTCTCCATAATGCAGCTGAGAAATATAGTTAAAAGTTTGAAAGTTGCGATGTAAACATGTCATGTTTATAGTTTAGGTTTGGCGGGTCACCGCTAAGTAGGGCTCTGCCATATCATTGGTCAGGATTATATATTTTTATAGGAGTATAGGTATAAGTTTTTATATATGATAAATAAAAAATTGTCAAAACAATTGTCATATCGTGTTCACACGTGACTTTTGCTGATACATGTTGGTTTGAGTTGATGATTTCCTGTGTGAAAATAAACCAAACCAAGCGGAAAATGCAGCATTGGAACAATTCCATCCCTGATCAGACCAGAGCAAACGATCTACAGATCTGTAGCCAGTTTAACTCACGATTCCTTCAGTTTCACCAGGAAGTTATCTGATAATGAAACTACAGTGAGAATTCATCTCATTTCTACTTTGCATTTAACTGCACTGAGCAGCAATGCAGTTATTTCTGAAATCATCTCATCTACATTAAAAAGAAAAGTCAATCTAACGGAATATCTAATCTGTTAGTTCCCGTTAATTAGAAAGGATGATTACTTTGATATCTGTCATTCAGGCTGATACGAGTCTTTACAGTCTACCATTTTTCCATCTATTTGCTGAAATTAGTTCCACTTCTTGTCGCGTGGAAACACTGAATGCAGCTTTTATTCTGCATCACGGCTGATGTTATCTGGCAGCCTGAGGTTGCAGCGTCTCCGTGCTGCTCGCAGCGCGTCTGAAACTCTGCATCCACGGCGAGGAGCTTCACCGCACCGAGCCATGAGAACACCTTCAACACCAGCAACCACTGCAAACAAAAAAGCTCCTGAGAGAAGAAACTATTAAAGGACCATATCGGCAATCGTGCGTGTTTGGGCCCAGTATATAAAACCTGGGTTCCACAGGAACATTACGACGTTACTATGGAAGCCCTGAGGGGACATGGGAGGAAAGGAAAAACAAATAGCACGTCCTTTAGCATTTTCTCGCAAATGTTTTGCAAGTTAACACAAAACTTGACCCTTTATTGAGTGGAAGTGTGACAGTATATCCGGGTTGCTCTAATGCGCCATTGCTAGGCAACAGTAGAACAATTTGTGTTTTACTTTGAGCCTGGACTAAAATATAAACATATTCAGCTGGTGCTTGGGTCTAGCTCACTTGGGTTATCTCACAAAAGGACTAATTTCTGGGTAAAAGTTGTCTTCTCCTGGGGAGGATATTTCCTGGCGGAGGCATACATTGTCTTCTGTGCAGCTCTATGCTGGATCAGTTACAGCACAAAACCCAAATACACATGTTCTCTGTGATGGATTATTTATCTCAAACATGTTTCAAGTCTCTACAAGTTGATTTTTATGTCGTACTGGAAAGAATCGAAACCAATGGCAGCCTGGAAAGTAGGAAAAACAAGTCTAAAATTTACTGCTAAAGTAGTATATTTTGGGAAATGGTTGTCAGTAACATATGTGGATTGGGCTCAAATGTATATATTGGGCTCAAACATACATGATCGCCGGTATGGTCTTTTAACATTCACTTGGATTTATGTGTCACGTTGATTTGGAATTATCACACATGAAAGTTTATTCAGAGAATATTTTTTTTACAATGTTGTAATGCTGTTTACCTGATTATGATTACCATATAAACCCGCATATAAGCCGACGCCCTGATGTTGTTCCATCAGTTTATTAGTTTAGAAAATTACCTGTTTTTCTGGGTATTGTCATAGTATTCCTGTGATTTTCTGAAAATAATCCACGTACTGGTAAACATGATATTTATTTCAGCAGCTGATTACCGTAACTGACCAATCACAGCAGAGCTTACTGGCCACCGCAAAATGTGCTGGATAAGATGTTTAGTCAGGAAATATCTCATTTTAAGGTATGATTTAAACTATTTTCCATGGGTAGTGGTAATGGGTGTATTTCCACCCCTGGAAATTTCCTTCTCTGGGATCAAATTTGAATTTCTCGTGTATAAGCCGACCCCTGATTTCTTTGTGACGTTTAGTAATAAAAACTTGGCTTATGCTCAAGAATATATAGTGTGTGTCTTTGAGAAACCTTGTGAGCTACTTTGTGCTGCTCGTGGACGTGCACAGACATTTTGAAGGACAGGGGCTCAAACCAAGTGCAAGGACCTCAGCTCAGCACCCAAGGACGTGCAGCGTCACGTGAAGTTGTTTGGATGAGCGGTTCTGAAATGGAGCAGTGCTGGTAAAAAGTAGTCCATGCGGAAGGATCCAGTGGGACGGTCTCAACCCGACCCTGTACAGCAAACAAAGCTAGCTCACCAGGACGTGCAGGACTAAATGATGGGCAGGCTGCGTTGCACACCATAAAGTCCGGCCCGTTCTGAACGCGCACGTTTTGAACGGACGCTGCACTAGTTATTTTAAATTATTAAAATTATTTAGATTAGCCGCCATGCAGTGGAGAAAGTTTTTTCTTCCTCTTTCAGTCCTTTCAGAGCAGAACTCTTACCATCTGACACCCGGTCATGGAATATCTTTATTACCTTCTCCTTGTTGATGGGGATCGATAAAAAGCTAATGACCATATTAAAGAAAACGGATGGCTGTTTGTTGTTAAACTAAGCCAAAAAAAAACTCACCAAATATATTTACTTTCACAACAAAATTGCTCAGTCTCTCCAACTCTGCTCCAAACATTTTATATCCACCTTTTATGCAAAAGTAAAACCATGGCGGCCTTTTCTGGTGAAATATGACAAATCCCTCTCAGATGGAAGAAATGATGATGCTCATATGCAGACGCAGCGCTGCTTCTAGGCGGCAGTTACCTATAGCAGCAACACACACGCACACACAGCTTCTTGTCTGTGAGTAATTGTCTATGTAAAAACGTCGTAGCGATGGCTGTCGTGTGCGCGGGTATAAACCTTTTTCTCTCCTCAGGTCACATTATGCAGCTCAAGACAGCGACATTTCCCTCTGATTTAAATGAAGTATAATAGAATCAGACCATGAGAGAGAGAGAGAGGCAAATGTACTCAGCTCTAATCTGTGCCCGCTCATAACTCATATTTTAATCATCATAACGACACTTTCATGCTGATAGATTGACACTGGATTATTGATTATTTGCTGTTTATATCATCCTGTGATGCTTCTTTGTTTTGGGGTGTTTGCAATTCTCTGGATCTCTTTTTCGTGCGGGCCGTTTTATTCCTTATATTTACATGGTTTTATATCCGCATGATTTTCTTTTTATTTGCTGTTATATACAATATCCTCCTATATTGTTTCATTGCTTCATTGTTTATTGTCTTTATAATCTGTCTGCTTGCCGCCTACGGTTCAGCTCCAATCTTTTTCTGTCTCAGCATTCGAAGCAGAGCAACTGAGTGAACATGAATTCCAAGGTGGCAAACCATAACTGCATATGATAAAAGCCAAATGCACGTACGGCGGGGGAAGTATTTAAATAATAGGATAAGATGTGACGTTACACTCATAAGAAAGAAGGAAAAGAAGGAAAGGAGAGAAAAAGTATAAAAATCTGCATGTGCAAATGTGTCACAGCAGGTGTAAATAGAATCTGCCTGGCTGAGCGTATGTGAGATGAAAGTCGAAAACTGCCTCGTCTTCCTGCTCATCAGTAAAGTTATTTGAACATAAATGATATGATTTGGCATGCATGTGGTCTGGATTTGGAATCCCTATCACAGAGCAGACAATAAAGAAAGGCATCCTGTTAGATCACATTAAAGGTCAGTTCTCTCCAGTGGAAACACCAAAGCGACCATGTAACATCCAAAGAGTAAAAGTTTGCTTTCTGTTAATTATTTTGGCATGGTTTTTATGGTAAGAAGTGACGTCCTGCTGGCTTCTTTAATGCACATCAGTCGGCCCTTCATGTCGTCTGCTGTCACAGAGTCGCGGTGGATTCCAGGCCGCGATGATTGGCACTTCCACGTTTCCCGTTTGAACCTTTTCCTCGGGTAAATGAAGCGAGCCACGTGACCGAAATGAAAGCTCGGGGGAAATGAATTGGGCTTTCCATTGCAAAAGAAAAGCCGCGAGAGCAATAAAGCCGAGCAGAACTTGAAAAGGCGATGAGACAAGAAACATTATCTTTCGGAAACGAGCTCCGTAATCCGTGCAGTTCAAATGAAATGCGAAACATTATCTTTGGAAACGAGCGCCGTAATCTATCCAATTCAAATGAAATGGCTGACAATGACAGTTAGCTTTTTTTTTCTTTTTCTTTTTTGTGCTGCTGCGGCGTCGGTGTTTCTTTGGTCCTTTTAACCTCTGGACTTCAGTCCACAGGAGAGGAGAACATTCAGGAACATGGAGACATTTATTTAATAATACACCTGGTGGTTTGTGAGGATTCCTATGGAAGCCCAGAGTTAAAAGGCGACTTCATCTATCCTCAGACCCCGCAGCTCATATCAGGCTGTGCCATCATAAAACTGCTGGACTGAATAATAGGAAACATAATTTCCTGTCTTAACCTCCAGAGCTTCTGTGCCTACATTTGTCTGTGAATCCCTAGTAGAGAGCAGGTATATAATTGATTAATCAATCACATATCCACATTATATCTTCTTGGGCTAAGCTAAGTGTGGCTAACCCTACTGGCTTGTATTGGATACTGTAGCTGTTCAGCGGTATGTAGACATGTATGTAGACATGACTGGAATTGTTATAAGTTGAATGTTTGAATGCAGGTGAGTTCTTCCAGGTGGAACTTTCTCAACATCTGCTGTTTCGTTTAGTTTGCCCACAACACACCCACACACCCAGCACTACTCTGTTCATACCTCCCTACCATGCTAGCTAGTTAGTATGCTACCTATATTAGCTTTCATAAACTTTACGACATGCTGTAATTCACTGGCACTGACAGCAACAATGAATGAATGAATACAACTATTCACACACAACTGATAACCCAAGGCAATGCTTGTTAATAACCATGAAGCTAGCTTGTTAACAACCTTGCTACCTGCTACCTGAAGCTTGCATGGCTAAGTTCCAGAGCAAACAGACTTCTACCTGCTAACTGAAGCTAGCTTGCTAACAACCTTTCCACTTGCTATGCTAATGCAGCAACATGTGTCATCAAGAAGCGCTAAAGGTGAACACAGGCCATTAGCAGCTAGTTTTAGCTGTGGATACAGCTATCCTGGTATTTAAAATACAATCATTGAATACATGCCTGTTTGTAAATCTGGTAGCCCTGTCTGACTGCCGACATTTCGCCAAGCGATTGCACAGATCATGATAAGGTTTTAAAGTTTTGTCGTACAACTCAGGAAACTACTCAACACAGGTTATGAGCTGGATGATGTTCAGCTGTTCTCTCATTGGTTGTGTGTCAGAAAAGTCAGCGGCGGACTGATTAAAGTTGAGGTTGGTTGAACTTTGAGCGCAATGTCAAAACGGAGAATCTGAGCGGCATACATCGCTCAAGGTGGCGTGCTGCGACATTGCACGATAATGGAACGCTCAGCTCAGCACTTTTCACGTGAAAACGGGCCTAAGAGAGGGAGAGCAGCAAAAAGCTGAGTCTGATTTCTTTGTCGTTAGCGTGTTGGCTGTGAAATGTTGCTGCTAACGTCTCTGTGGGAGCAAACAAAGCTAAAAATATCCTGGTGGATCAGCTGAATTGGTGAAAGCTTTCTCCGAATTCCTGAGTGAACCGTCCTCCGACACCATGGAAACAGAGGCACCGCTGAGAGTTTCATCGTGTCGACGGCGATGAGCAGCAGATTTCTCTCACATCGAGAAGATCGTTCTCCTTCACCATCACTGTTAGGAAGTAACACAGTGTTTCCAGCTCAAAGCTCCTGATGAATCACGTTTCAGCAGTGTCGCAGTCTGAGAGGAACACGTGTTTAACAGGTCTGAGATTCTTTCGCTGTGGCATCAGACTCTAATAAAACTTTTGACTCTTTGTAGAATCAAGCTGTCGGTTTATTTTACCTTCCAGATTTCACACCACAAAAATATCTCAGGGCTTTTATTTTCATAACTAAACCTGCAGAGCAGCTCGACCTCACAGCATCCAACACACACTTACAGCTGAAAAGGAAAATGTGGACAGTCGGGTTTTCACAAGTGGAAGGTCTATTTCATATTGGTCACACCAACTAGCCCATACAGTGGTGTGTTGACCTTCACTCATAGAATCATAGTTACCTACGTAACCATCCAGTCTCAGTTTTCTCATCAGTTAAAATCTAACAGACTGGAGCTTTCAGAGCATAGCGCTGTACTTCAGCCTCTTTACAAAGACCACATGTCACCTTACAGTTTGTTTTATAACTGGCAGTAATGTTATAGCTCCAGAAACAGAGAATATAGCTTGTGTTGGGAATCACATTGATATAAAATCTGCATAAAGTGAAAGTTTTTATTAACTTTATTGTTCTCCGACCTGCACAAACTGATAAATCCTGATCAGGTTTGTTATTTAGGACAAGACCAAAGGTATGATTTCTGTAACTGATTTCCACATAGATAGATAGATAGATAGATAGATAGATAGATAGATAGATAGATAGATAGATAGATAGATAGATAGATAGATAGAACATCTGTCCAAACAGCTGCCTCTGTGTGGGAGAGAGGGACATGGACAGACAGAGAGAGAGAGAGAGAGAGAGAGAGAGAGACCAGGTGTGTTCTGTTGATGGAGAGGTGGTGCCTCTCAGCTTCTGATTGGCTAAACACACCTGGTTTAGTTAATCAGGTGTGTGTGTGTGTGTGTGTGTGTGTGTGTGTGTGTGTGTGTGCAGCAGATGGGGCTGTAATACTCCAACATCAGGATGTAGAACCACTGCTCAAAGAATTCCTGCAAAACATCCTGAAAACTGGCCGACAGGCGGCGCTACGGCAACACCAGGAGCTCAAATGGCCAAACACAGCAGTCATGAGTCACAGCAACTGAGCAAAAACAATTTCTTGCACAAGTCACCGTTGTGCAAAGTGTTAACATTCCCAGAAAGCATAAATGTATCCCGGGCAATCAGCAGGAATGTTTTAATAAATTAATTTCTGTTATCGAAATGATTTTAAATTACAGGTGTGGTAGATGCTGATTTCTAGCTGCTGAGAGAGAGAGAGAGCGAGAGAGAGCGAGAGAGAGAGAGAGAGAGAGAGAGAGAGAGAGGAGTGTCTACGTGGGAGCGGTCTGCTCCTCCTCATCTCTCCTTCATTCCTCCGCGGTGGAAGCTCCTGGATGAATCTCTGCTGTTTTCCTTTTCCTTTTCATTTTCCAGAGGAATATCTGTTTTTCCGCAGAGAAGATGGATTTACTGCACATAATGAGCCTTTATTCTCTGAGCGTCTTCAGCGCAGCATCCGCCGCCGCTCACTGTAAGTGCACGCACGCACACACACACACACGCAGTAGCATCACCTTTCCTGTTTCCATGGAGCTGAATGAGTCTAAATGTGATGAAGGTCAAGGAAGCGGGCTCATTTGTTTTCATTCATCCTCATGTTGCATGTTCGCTTTGCCGCAGCTGCTGGTTTCTCACACAGAAGATTAAAAAAAAAAAAAAACAAAAGAAAAAAAGAAAGAGCATCAGACTGAGCGCAGCAACATGATGATTTCTTCCTCTGATGGTGAAATATCGCTGAAGTTTCCACGGCTGGAATGTCACCAGCTCTGTGATTCTGTCACCCGTGGGCACAACATGAAAAGTAACCTTGATGATACTGAGGCTGGTCCGCGCATTATTTCATATTCTCATGTAAATGTCATCGAATTAAATAGAAATTAAATTCTTACAAAGATCAACACAAAGGCTGAAGTGCAAGTTATATATTGGTGCTTTTGATGATTATATATATTTATAATGTTCATTCATAATGGATTTTTACTGAGATTTAGGTAAGAAAATTGACAGCAAAGCTTTAATTTAATCAAAAATATATCAAGAAATGTAAATGTCAGTGTCAAAAATGACACCAGTGATGTAGCAACAACAAACTTTTTTTTTTTTTTTTTTNTTTTTTTTTTTTTTTTTTACAATTATTATTTATTTTTTTATTTTTATTTTTTATTTTTTGTAGTATTTAAAAAAAATATTTGTTGAAAATATGTTGTTATTCATTGTTATCATCATTGTTAGTCATTGTTATAATTTGGTTCAAAATTTCAACCACTATTCAGGTAAAAAAAAAATAATATTAATTAAAAAAACTTAGAATGATATTAATGACCTGCTGATACATTTTGGCTGAAAATTTTGTAAACTTGTGGTTCTGGTTTATTATTTATTTATTTATTTATTTATTTATTTATTTATTTATTTATCAGGTTTGGAACAAACTGAAATTTTCAGGTGTTTTTTTTTTTTTTNGTTTTTTTTTTTTTGTCTGGCCCAATTTACACTTTTCCTTAAAAAGCCTCCTGGTGGATTCTCTGCGTCCTGATTGGCTCTCAGTCACAGCTTGTTCTGCTATTGTTCTCCTTCACCTCATTTTGAAGTGTTTTTTTTTTTCCCCTCCTCCGTTCTGCCATCTGTTTGGTGACATCATGATAAACTAACTCCACTCTTTCTTCTGTTTTAACAGTTTCTATTAAAACCTCCGTCATAGAGGAGCTTCATCCTTTTTTTTTTCTATTAATATGCGTTTTACCTTATTCAAGTTGTAAATAAGATGAAGACAAGACGACATTATTCATGCCCAGAGGTGAAGCTCAAGTTTTATACAAAGTAAAGATTAACTCTTGAAGCTATACTAAATATAAAGTATAGGAAGAAGTTTAAAAATGAATGCAAAATAAGATAAAAATTGAAAATCTATATACAGTGTAATACCTTATAAATGTGTACAAATGTGCATTATGTTAATAATACAGTATACTGCTCAGCACCAGGGCAGTAGTTATACTGCCCTGGTGCTGAGCAGAAGCCTCTTGAAAGTAATAGTAACACTATTATACTAAAAGTAATACTATTACTTTTAAGAGTAGCCTCTTAAAAGTAATAGTAACAAGCAATATAATATGATATGATATGATATGATATGATATGATATGATATGATGTAGCTGTGATAAGCAGAATCTGATTGGCTGACAGAAGCCACAGTTTGACCAGACTGATTAAACTTTACAATGGAAATTGTTCATTCACTGCATATTTCTGTTTTAGTTTTGCTGCCCTGTTTATAGAGCACAAGGATGCGCACACACACACACACACACACACATGCACACGCACATGCACATGCTTGTTTGAGTACAGTGTGTGTGTTGCCAAACTCACAGCATCTCTTGATGTCAGCAGGATTGTTTCCTGAAGCTTAACAACATGTGTTGAGGACGAGCTGTTTGTGCTGCAGATAGAAGCTGGACGTGTTCCTTACCTGCAGCAGGGGTCTCTCTCTCTCTCTCTCTGTCTCTCTCTCTCTCTCCCTTCCTCTCTCTCTCTCTCTCTCTCTGCTGCAGCTTAATCAATCAACCAATCAATCAATCAAAAATCAATATAATCAGTATGTATTGCATATTGTATATATCGTACAATATACTGTTACAGTGATAAACATAATGAAACAACACAAAGTTCAATAATAATAATAATTGTTATTGTTACTAATTACTACAATTTATAATAATAATAATAATAATAATAATAATAATAATACTACTACTAATAATAATAATAATAATACAGTTTGATGGTAGTGACTGTCTTGCAAGGGATGAGTGGGTGATGCAAACCCACCTAACACATTTCTCCCCATCTGCCAAAGTTCAAAGGTCATACATTGAGTGGGGGCTTACCCAGGATGAACTGATCTTCATCCTCCTCTTCATCATTGTCACAGCACCACAGGGCTTACCTTTAAATATTGAATTTAATAAGCAGCTTTTGTGTCTGATTAAAGTGATATTTTGATGCTATAAGTTAAATATTTCTGTCTTGGTTTTATTGATGCTGGACCTCTGAGGTTCTTCTGATCCATCCTGGCTTCTGAAAAACATGAAACTCCTCACAGAAACATCCAGGCTGCCACAGGGATTCAAACCTATGACCTTCTGGTTGAGGGGCAGCAGTACAGTACTTTATGACAAAAGAAACAAGAATTTCTTAAAATGTATCTGGATCTGAACTAAACTGTAGCTACTGATAAGTCTATCACAGGATAAATATGGCTATTTTTAAAAATATTTCTTCATTTTTTTTTTAAAGAAAATGACAATTTTCTTCTTTTTTGATTGAGATTGGTGTATTTGTAACAGGGAAAAACACCCAAATCTCCCAATTAATCTTTTTTTTTTTTTTTTTTTTTTTTTTTTTGTTAATGTCTGTATCCAGACCTGGATCAAGATCAGCGTTATAATTTGGGTGTCATAATTAAATTTAAATTAATGTTTTGTCAGAATAAGTTTTTCAGTAAACCTCCAAACAAACCAACTGACTCACGGATAATAATAATCATCATCATAATAATAATAATAAGAAGAAGAAGAAACTTTATTTATATAGTACTTCTTGAAACTTCAGTTACAAAGTGCTTCACAGAGAAGGAACAACAAACATTGATCCTCAGAATCAAACCGAGACATGATGCCTGAGAAAAAATGTGAACATACAAAATACATTACAGAAACTCATCAGAATTATCAGAAGACATCGTGATGCTCATGAGCACATGCAGTCCAAAAACAATTAAAATAAATAAGAAGATAAAAACAAAACTGTTAAAAGTACCCAAGGTACACACAAAAAACAACTAAAACAGCAGCTTTAATGGCTCAACACCATTGCAGAGATCTACCAAGATTTCATTTATAATAAAAAAGCTGATCTGGGTTATGCAAAAGCCTGTTTATATAAATATGTTTTTACCAGTTTTTTAAAACGCTGCAGCTGAGCGGATCTGAGAGAAAGCTGGTTCCACAGCGTTGGAGCAACTAAACGCTCGATCTTTTTTGTAGGGACGTTATAGTTTTTGGTCGGCAGATCTGAGCAGTCTTGGTGCAAAATATGGAGTAAAAGGGCAGAGATATAGGAGGGAGCCAGAGCATGAGTGGCTTTAAATGTGATTAGAAGAATTTTAAACTGAGTTCTGAGCTGATCTGGAAGCCAGTGTAAAGAAGCCAGGACAGGGTGATATGTTCTAGTACGAGTCGGAATCTGGCTGCTGCATCTGAACCATCTGAAGACGAGAAGATGCAGCGGCAGGGAGACAGGAGAAAATGGAGTTAGAATTAAGACGAGAGGAGATGAAGGCATGAATAATTTGTGAGACTACATTTTTTGGGAGACTTGAGCTAATTTTTGACTATATTTCTTAGTTGTAGAAAGCAGGATTGGACCAATTTAGTAATATTCTGATCAAAATTGAGGTTTGAGTTGAAAATGACACTGAGATTTCTAGCAGAGTGACTAATATTTATTGACAACAATGGATGCAAGCGAAAACATGACATCCTTTACATTGATTAAAAAAAAAAAAAATAACTTTGATAGATGATGTTGCATCTTAAAGCCTGATGGTGTGATTACAGTGAAATTTTCTGTGGATATTGATGCTGCACATGATTAATCTTTCTAATGTTCTGTACTCTGACCCCTGACCTTTACTGTATTGCCATCAGGTCGTAGCTACCACCTGTACACAACAAATATCATAATCAGATGGACAGATTAGCACGAACCCTTTCCATGTTAGAGACTGTACAACCATTCCTGTAGCGCCACCCACAGGATAAAATAAACTGATGGGTTTTATTTCTAATTTTATACTCTGCTGAGCAAACGCTGGTTTTAATGACCTCGTAGTTTTTCCTGCATGCCAAAGTGATTAGCAGCAGTATATGAATACAAAATAAATACATCCCCTTTAACAATTTTGACATATCAACCTAAAGCCTAGAATCAAATTGCAACCAATCCATATTTTTTCCAACTAATCCACACAGATTAGTCAGCAATTTCAAAATGCAAAATTAGTCCTGAAGAGTTTCTTGCATTAATTGAAAGAAAGACAACTGTGATATCTAGGTTTCATAACTCTGCACCTCCCTTTAACATAGCATCACTTAAAGTATCTCAGGAACAACCTCCTGCCTTCAAGCTCACATAAAACCTTAAATCTGGAATCACTGCAATTAACTTGAGCAAACATCTTTGCTGTGGTCCTTCAGATTTAATTAAAAAAAAAGAAAGCCCTTTTCCAAAAAGCTCCATCTGGAGTCTCGCATTTATTTATTTATTTTTGCAAACTTCAGTCGGATATGGAATCAAAATGCAACAAATATGGATTTGTTGCATTATCATTCTAGACTCTAGGTTGACAAAATGTCAAAATTGTTAAAGGGGGTGTATTCATTTTCTATCCAAGTGGTGTGACATCATTCCATCGTTGCTCTCTGGGGGTGAGTGTGACACCAGGTGTGTGCTGGCGTGCGTGGCGGCGTTTATGTTGGAGATGTGAGCTCATGAAGTGAGCTAAACTGACAGCTGCATTACTCATTTATGATGTTTAGCAGCTCTCAGATGGATCCGGTGATCAGAGCCCCTCGTGCTGCGCTGAGATGAAATAGCAGGAAGCTCCTGCAGGACAAACAGCTCCTCTCATATTTACCAAAGAAAGCGGCCACTCTGCGTTCTGCGGCCTCGTGTCAGGTGACACAGATCATGGCAGCCGCATCCTCTCAGAGGACGACGTCCTAATGCGCTTTCCTTTACAGATAACCAGACTTTTTCTGCTCCTGCTGTGTGTTTCTCAGCAGACGTCCTGTGATTCTTCTCATGACAGAATCAAAGCATCTTTTTGTTGAAATTGTTACAGGACCATACCACACATTTTACATGTTTGAGCCTAATATATTCAACTGACAATCATTTTCCAAAGGATAAAACTATATTTCAGCTTTCCTGATATTTTGCAAAATCTCTTAATTTTTCAAAATCAAATATTCAAGTGATACACCCACCTTAAAAATCCATGTTTCTCCTGCTAATAGTTACACAGCCTTATGAAGTCACGGTCCTTTAAATTTTTCCATAAACGCAGGTCTTCTTTTGGGACTATATTCCCCGGTGGAGGCATACATTCACTCCACGCTTTTTATTGAGCTTAAACACTAAAATTACATAACTTCTAAAAAAACCTGAATACACGTCTTGTTGGTGATGATGGATTACCTATCCCAAGAACGTTTACAGTATCAACAAGTTGATTTTAATAGCAGAATGAACTGAAACCAATGGAGGTCTGGAAGGTAGGAAAAACATTTTTAATTCACCGTTCCAGTAGTATGCTTTGGGAAATGATGGTCAGTAACGTTACGTGTATGAAAATTGAATATATTTGGCTCAAACATGCAAAACGGACAGTATGGCCCTTTAACTCATAGAACATTTAGCTGGGAGGTAAAATTAAATGTGATATTATTGGTTTCCAAGATAACTAAATTTGTCTTCTAAAGTCACTTTTGACACATCATTTGCAGATTTTTGGAGGCTTTCGTTTTCTAGAATCTTATAAAGTCAAGTAGAAAATTGGGAACTTTTTTATGATTTATTTTAGATTAGATTAGATTTAGATATTTTAGATTTACATTTGAAGTTTTTAATATTTTATATACTAGGCACGCAAAATGGATGGTATGGTCCTTTAACAGATTTATCAGATATTCATGTTCACGACCTGTGGGCTGTTTGACTTTCAGCGTTTCCCTCACAGCTGCTGTCATCCATCTTTTATAAGCTGGAACATGTGTGA